>JASFXZ010000002.1:14526931-14558600 GCA_032209605.1 Mactromeris polynyma
TCTATAGTATATGTATATATAATACATACAGAAGGGGAGGGCACTTGTGACAGACTCCTGTGATGTAAACGATAGCTTTCCACTGCCCTGAAGAAAAAAACGCGCCCTTCCAAGAAAATTTCAATATAAGGCAATGCAAACAGTTAGAATAAACTAACCAATGAGATTTATCAAGCTATAAAACGTAAAAAATAAGTAATAATACGTCGATAATGTAAACATTTACGTGTTTAAATTAAGTCTTAAAAATCGTGTTTTACTTCCAGGAGGTCGTGAGTCAATATCGTTAAATTTTAATGAAACTCGTCAGCATGTGTGAATAAACAAACGGTAACTACTAGTAACAGACACATGTTTACATTACTTGTTGATTTTGTTCATTTTTGTATTTGTTTTATAGAACAAATAGCATAAACTTGCCAAGTATATTACGTTTTCTGTGAATGCTTGTCTGTTTGTACATTTATTTTTTATATTGTGAATAAAGTGTTATGTTGTATGAAATGCAAACGTTTTGTTTTATAGACGAAGGTATTCATATATGAGTTAAATTGTCTCCCTTACATTGCCGTGCTATCGTCCCGGTGATCTCCCTTGATTTCCAAATAAAAGTATATCAAAGGACTGAAGGTTCTGGAAGACGCATCCAAGGCAAGACTGCACGTTTTCCTTATCATCGTATTAGAAATTAACTCATTCGCCTTAGAAAATGACACAAATAATCCAGAAAAGCCGTTTGTAGTAAGGCTCCCGCCATTTCAGAATTTATACATCCCTGACAAATCAGCCATTATACTCATCGAATCTATAATAAAATCAGAGGACTTTACATGTACTATTTTCTTGAGACGATGAATATGGTTGTACTTCGAGTAAACCATTCTGATGACGATGATATCAATGAAACGCTAAAGCACCTCAATAAATCGCATGTCCCTACAGTTCACATGATCTAGAAACTTTATATAAAACACTATTCCTAGCAATATGTGTTTATCATAAAATGAGCACGTGATTTTGAAACATCAGCAGGGCCGCCACACCTTTCTGAAAGAGGATGTGAAGGGGTTTGGTAGTCAATGGAGACGACGTTGGTTGATTGCGATACACTGTCATTGCTATGCCCCCCGCAAAGAATAGCGAAGAGAATTGAAGCGTTACCCCGTCCGTCTGTCCGTCCTACGACTGTGCGAAAAAGTGGTTTCCGACCAATAACTCTTGAAAGGTTCAATGGATTCAATTCATATTAGGCACATAAGCACATGATCATAAAATACAGGTTAAGTTCGATTTCGGTTACTATCCACCATTTTATGAAGCAGTTATGATCTTTTTTAGACTTTAAAAATAGGTTTCCTACACAGACATACGTTTCCGGACAGACGCAAGGACGGACGAAAAGGGGTAACACTTGATAGTATCACCACAAAGTTTAAGAATATTGGGACAGATATTATCCAGATCAGAAGCTATAAAAATGTCTAATTTTCCTATTATTCTCCGAACATCATACGTAGTAATGAAGTCTATGTTTAAAAAGTCTGAATTGATTTTATTATTTAAGTATGTTTCAAAAGTGTGGTAATATAATATAATTATCAGGATCAAATTTAGTATTTTGAATGATGTCTGCAATGTTAGTGAAGTGTGTGTTGATTGCTTCCAGAATAGTTTTGGTATCATCAATGTATTCGTTACCATGTTTGATTCGTTGTGGTACTGCAAGACATGTTTGAGGTTTTGTGAGTGAATTTAAAGAAACTTTGTTGATTTATTTGCCATTATTGACTTATTGTAAAATTGTCGTTTGCTCTTACGAATGATGTGTGTGACATAATTTCGCTGCTTTTTATACTGGTCTATGTTATTTGCCTTTTTTAATGTATTACGAGTTCTTATTGCTGATCTTATTTCCCCTGTTAACCAACCTGGTAAAGATATACAGTTTGATATTTTTGTTAAGCGTCAACCTTGCTTCGCAAAACCTAGCTACTTATTCGAAAACATAAACAAAGTCGTTCCGAAAAAACACAAAACCAAATAATAGACGACGACAGGCTGTAGTATTTTACATGTTTTAATGAGGTAAACATGATAAAAGTATAACAAAACTACTTGTTTCTTTATAAAACATTAGAAGTCTAACAGAAAAACTGACTAGTTTTCACTCATTATTTTCAAACATTCGTAAATACGATACAGCGGTTACTTCCCTTGGGGATTTTTTAAACTTACGAAAATGTTGTTTTTTTGGCTCAAAGGGCTCAAAACCTAGGTGCACGAGGACGCTTAACGAAAACATAAAACTGCATGGCCTAAATTGACAGCACTCATGTACTTGCTGTCATCTATACAGGTCCCATGAAGCAACAATCAGCACATATTAACAACTATGATCGGTTATCTCGTTCAGGTCGTCTTTAAATAATCGTTAGTTACCGGTATCCCCAATGACAATTTAAGGCCCGGTCCGGTGGGTCGATTGTGTTACTCAGACTTATGATTCTTCGCCACAAATAATGCAGCATGGATGAACCGAACTAAGGAATCGGTACCAATTACCTTGGGTATGTCGTTGTACCGCAAACACTCAATATTTTACGTTGGCCTCACTGGCAATTAAAATTTATCGACAATAAACTACACAAGTCTATACGCTGTTTTAATTAAGACATGATATGAACATTCACCTAATTTAAAAACACTACAAATATGTCATACTGCCTTCCACTGGAGTTTGTGTCTTGAACTTTGTGACACACGCATCCCTAGTTGACTTAATAATAATAATAATAATAGCTTTATTTTCAGAAAGTGAACACAAAAGAAACCTTTACATTGATACATATTAGGACATACTAACAAATACAAAGCACGTCTTATTTCCATGTGGCCTTCCATAAATCATTATAAAATAGGTTAAAAACTGGTGAGAGTTACAACTATACCTTAAAGTTATTACGAATTGATTTTATGTGAAACAAATTACATACATGTAGAACTAATATTAACAATTGAGACAATCTAAACTTGAAGAAACAACACTAAAAGCACTAAACAATATGACAGACACACACACACACATTTCACAAAAAGTGAAGAAACAATCCAAATGCTTTTGTTATTGCAAAGAATTCAGTGAACTAATTTCTACGGTGATGTCAGTCTATTTTTCGTCAATATCAAATTGGATTAATTCAGCAAGCTAATATAATTTAGTGTAATTGACTGGTTAATGACATGTGTTGAAAGAGTAGGTCAACATGAATGCTCCTAGAACCTAGCACAACGGGCTACATGCTACATTTGAGCGCCACTCTACGATTTTCAATCTCTTCTTTAAGTGACGTTATTTCCAGGAAACGTCACATGTGACGTCACTGTCAGTAAGCAATATTTGCCCCATATGGCAATATGAAAACGAAGTGACCAATTGTTTCCTGCTAGTCGGGGTTCACTGCCTTTACTGTCGTATAGGTAAAGGACCTCAATACTATTAAGGTAAGACCACTCTAATACTCATCACCATGAGTCTTAACTAAACTGTTTCTATGCGTTTCAGGATCACATGCCACAACTAAATGCAAAATAATACAAAGTTTTACCGTGCCGTTTTAACGATTTTCAAGATTTAAGATTAAACCGACTTGCTTTGAGGGGTCACAAATTCCACTCATATTCTTCATGCATAGAATTATTTTTTTAGTTCGGAATGAGCCTATTTTATCAGTTGTTTGTGTTTTTCTTAAAAATAAATAGCTAGTGATATCATAAGGAAAAACAATCGAAACTAATATGCTCTGTAAAAAAATAGGTGCTACTTCATATGCATACACCCTTCTGTGGATGACCCTAATTTTTTAAGTCACAATAAGAAATACAAATGTTCAGGGTAGTATAATCATATATAAAAACGTGAGTACTCTAACAAAATGGACATCAACATTATCCTCAACACCTCTTACCATGCAGAATTATCAAACTTTGGAGAAATATGGCATTTTTTTAGAAACCAATTGATATAATTTATATTTTTATATCAGTTATATTGCCAAAACAGTCTGTAAAACAAGAAAGAAAACAGGACCTTTCGCATGTAAGGCAAGAAGCTTAACAGATAGGCTAAGGATTGATATTGACCAAGGTGTTCCAAATGATGCAAAATTTACATTCTCATTAGGGTGGCCTTACCTTAAAATATTGAGGCAGGGAACCAGAATATGTTTCCTGCTTGCAAATAGTGACATTACATGTTGCGTTAAAAAGGACGTCACTTACAGAAGAGGTTGTAAATCCCAAAGCAGCGTTCATTTAAGGTTATCACACTCATGGATTGAAGAATTCTTCGTATAGTAGGTTGACACAAAATACTCGCAGAAAGGCGTAAAAATTTGTTTGTTCGGGTTTCCCGACCTACCCAATTTTTTAAAATCTATGTTAAACTTGCTTCGTTTGGAAAAAAAATTTGTCCGACCTATCTACTAGACAATGTATTTGTTTGGGGCATGAAACCTGAAATAAACATATATTTTTTTGTTTAGGCTGATGTCAAATATCAAGTCTGACTATTTTAAACTGTCCAAATAAATGCCTAGTATTGAAAACTATTTGTAATACTAAAACATATTCATATACCAAAATATTTAGATACCTAAAATAAATACATATTTTAATTAATTACTCTCCTTTCTTCGAGTCTAGAAACATCAAAACTCCGGCAACGATCTCCAACAGCAAGGCAACAATGGATAGACCGAAACAGTAGCTTAATTTGAATTCCGGAACAGCGCCGTGGGATAATGCAGAGGAAACTAAATAGAAGTCTCTGAAATTGACCCCAAACACAATCACGCCTATCAGGTATAACACACCTGAAATAATGAATTGAGAAAAAGCGTTGAAATCAAAAAAAAATTATGAATGTACAACGTTTAGAAACACTCTTTTATTGTAGATAATGGTACAGTGATGGTTAGATACTAACAAACAATCACAACAATTTAGAAGATGTAAAGGACTAGATGTAACATCCCCAAAACCGGGACTCCCTATACAGATCAAATCCGATAACACACCTGAAAAAAAATGACTTGAATAATGTTTTTGTAATCAGAAGACAATATTGTAGATAATGATAAACAGTATAACCTCAATAATAAGATCACCATTGGGACCCTTGAAAAGTGGTCTTAATATTGAGGTGGTCTTATAATTGAGTCTGAATAAAGAGCAAAACAGTGAAAATGGACTTGAAAAGTGGTCTTAATATTGAGGTGGTCTTATAATTGAGTCTGAATAAAGAGCAAAACAGTGAAAATGGACTTGAAAATTGTGTTCTTAATATTGAGGTGGTCTTATAATTGAGTCTGAATAAAGAGCAAAACAGTGAAAATTGTGTTCTTAATATTGAGGTGGTATTATGTTTGAGATGGCCTTTAAGTGAGGTTTTACAGTACTGGTTTTCACATACAAATGTACATATACCTACTGAGAAAAGATAAAATAAGAGCCTTGTAGTGCCACATATAGCCCGTGCCGCATTTAGGCCGCGGACGATCTTAATGCGTGATGCATTTAGGTCGTAACGAGGCGAACTATATGCGGCAAAAAGGCATGGTCATGCCGCATATAGATATTTTATGTTAGGTCCCAAAGATGTTCTTATTATTGAAGTTTTACTATACATTGTACATTACGAAGCCAAGTATGCACACTGCTTCCCCTCCCATTTCAAGCAGCCCGAAATGAAACATGAATATACCGTGGTCGAGTGGTTAAGGCATCCACCTTGGGAGCGGTAGGAATCTGTTCTGATATGGCCGGTTGGTGAGCCGCCAGTTAGTTAAATAATGGTTACTGTGCGCCTACCTGCCTGGTGCCTGATATTAAAGGATATGAATCGGGAAGTAAATGTGGTCAGAAAGTCAGAAATGGCTTGCCCTTTAAATAGAGGTGATACAATAATAAGTACACTTTACTTCACTTTACTTAAAAAAGCCATAGGCAGGAGATGTTGCATTATTTCTGTAATCACTGCACAGTAAGGAAGGGTGAATTATTACTCGAAATTTACAATACCTGTTGCTATGCAGACGATAGCGACTGCCATCCCAACCTCTCCATTCTTCTGACAGCTAGATACAAATATGTAAAGAATAACCAAGAAAAGCGCCACGTTGATGCCGAAGAATCCGAATGTTACCAAAGCTTGTGTGGCAGCAAACCAGTCTACAATTGAAAAAACAACAATAATACAAACCTAAATTGAAAAAGGTGTTAAATCGAAGATGACTTACCAGTAACCATGGACGGTCGCGAGCTATTACGGGTAATTACGATATGACATTATGAATGCCAAAACGATTTCATATTTAAGATGAATATGTCACTAATTCTATAAATATGTAAAAAAATAGAAAACAATATCTGTGCAGTTATCAGTGGTAGCAGACACAACAGTAACAATAGTATCACTGATACTACAACAAGCGATACTAACAGTACTTCTACTATTGTACAGGCACAACTGAAGATAGTAAACGGCATATTTTTCAATTTGTAAATTCTCAACAACTTTACGAAATAACACAATCACTAGCCCAGTCTCATAACCATACATGATAGCGCTGACTACGTAGGATAGTAATAGGAGTAATACTGTTTGTTCTGTTAGCGCTGCTTCTATTGTCAACTTCACATCGATTAGGAAACAATTTTTTTTATAGTGGTCAAAGGATAGTGCGCCTGACTTTTTATCCGTAAGCCGTATGTTCGACTCCCGCCTAGGGCGAGGTTGAGCCGCAATGTTCACAATCCTTGTATACTGGTTACTAACCTCAGACGCATTAATTAAGAGTAATTCATATACACTGTAACACCTTGTTTTCAAAATCGATGTAAAAAATAATAAATGTTGCATTAACAAATCATACCGTTTGCCCATCCATCCGCCGGAGTGCAACTTGGCATGTTTCCGTTGGCGGTTGAGCAGAATCTCCACAGTCCGATATGATTCCCCAATGTAGATTCACCCCACCCAGTACACGTGTAAGCGATCCAAGCAAATAATGCAGCAATCAATAAAAGAACAAAAGCTATTTTCGCGAACAAGCCCGCTCCCTTGAATCCGTCGACAACACCCATATTTGTTTTATTAATTATACGTACTGTATCTAAATTTTACAATAAACTGACCGTATTCACCAATTAAAGTCCAATTAAGTACATGTATTAATTATGACTGTTTTTGAAAAACACCTTGGTATATGTTTTCAGTAAAATACACTTTTGAATAAAATTGCTAAGTTATAAAGTTGTTGCTGATTACCGCAAACTGGCAATTGAGCAAGGTTTGCGATCGCTTTATGTTAAATACAAGTTCCAACAGATTGTCCAGGGTTACAGTTACTAAGACAAACACAACACACGTGGATACCCAATCTCAGTCTTACATTTTTCTGTAACACACATGGGCGTAGCAGAATGTTGCAAACTTTCAGAAGTGAATACATGTATAGTGTTACAAGCTACGGATGCTCGTGTTACTTCACTGCTCAAAGACTGTTAAATCAGTTTATGATTGTGGTCACAAGAAACAGATGCTACACATACACTCGCATGTTTTTCTAGTTGGCCACTGTTACATCGCCATATTTCTCAAAATGAGCGGTAAAAATCAATCATATTTGTTGAATTTCGCACCCAAATAACAATAAAAAACCCGCAAATGTTCAAATATACGCCTGTATAATGAAACATAGAAATTCTTCTACAACATTTGAGCGCCGCTGTACGATTCCAACCTCTTCTTTACGTGAACTAATTTCCAGAAGACGTCACATGTGACGTCACCATGTACTGACATTAATCAATATTTGCCCCACATGGCAATATGAAACAAAGTGACCATATGATGTAAATATTGTTTCCTGCCTTCAAAAAGTGACATCACATGTTGCGTTTCCTTGAAATGACGTCACTTACAGAAAATGTTGTAAATCTCATAGCAACCAGCGCTCATTTGCCTTCTGGAATATTGTTTCAGTGTAATTTGCAAACATTTGCCATCGATTGTACTTGGGTGATATGGGATATAACAACTCTGGGGGCATTCTCGCACAATAGAAGTCAAATCCAATCACGTGATTAAACCCACTATGTGATATCAAGCACATTTAGAGTTTTTCTCAAAATACAAACAATTGAAAATGTGTTTATGGATTGTCATAACGCAATCAATGTATACAATAAACGAGGGTTTACTACATCACAAACTAGAAGTCACATGACTAAACAATATTTAAAATTGGCTGCCAAATGCATAGACTTATTTGTGGTTAAAATGATTGTTCACAGTCGTAACACTTGAGTTTTAGAATTAAGAACATCATACTAATGAGTACCTTGTGTAGGCCTACCCTCTTGTGTATGCCGACCGCATAAAGACCAAAGAAACCCTTTCCGCGTCCGCTTTAATAGTCGGCAAAGGGTCTCAATTGCTTCATTAAAGACCTCCATGCGACTAAATTGGTCTACAAACCAGGTGTCGATAAATGACAACCTGTAAAAGACTTCCTGCAACCGCTGACCTTAGAGGTCGTGAATTTGTCGTAGGCGATGTGTGACTGGGGCTTAAATTATACAGTAAAAACTCAATAATACGACCACCATTGGGACACTTGAAAACTGGTTTGTGTTACTGTAGTGGTCTTAATATTGAGGTTGAATTAAGAGCAAAACACTGAAACTATTTGATTGTAAAACTACCCACGATCTTCGTTTTCTGTGAAACTCAAAACATTGTTATGAAAGATATCAATGTTTGAACATTACTTTACTCAGATATGAGAATACAGGTTTGAAGACTATAAACTCGGATTTTATCATCGGATCCTTGAATTCAACAAATGCATTTTATTATCCGTTGTAAATCAACTCGGGTTATCAACCAGTCGATAACAAGATATTTTCTCAATATCTCCACTACTGGAGACGTGGCTTAATAGTTGACCGGTGTGAAGTTAGCAGTAATAGCAGTATTACTGCTGGAAGAGGTAGAAGTATTACTGTTGTATATCAATAATACTAGCAGTAATAAGCATCAATGCAGATAATATTGGTAGCAGTAAGAGAATGGTCAGATTCAGATTCATTGTTGATACTATAAACAACAAGAGGGATATGCGTGAGAGGTGTGTACTGGAGCTAGCAAAAAAAGGGTAATACTGCAGTTTACTACTAGTATTAACATTACAAAATAGGCATATGACTGCACATTAGCAATAACCTAACTGTATTTCGACAACAGGTTTTAGAGAATCAAAAGTCCGGAAATATTACATATTATTACTGCTAGTGCTTCGACTTCAGCAGTAACAGCAGTAACATAGTATTACTGCTAGTACTGCCATACGTCATGACAGTAATATAGTAAAAACGTATGTTTCATATATAGGATTCACCCGAGGAAACAATGTGTATTTTGTTACCCCGACGGAACTTGAATACGCCGACGACGGCAAGTCATACATAGCCAAACTTTTGTCATTTTCTCAAATTATACATCCTTGTTACTGCTGTATTTTACGGCACGAACCGAACAGCAATCCAAATATTAAAGTGTATACCAAGTCTGCCGACACTTCAAAGTTCTCCTTCATGCAAAAAACGTTCGCGCACAGAAATATTCCGCCGACAGCGAGATTTCAAAGTTGCGACAAATTCGGAATATTTGAAAATTGCAAGAAATGAAAACACCGCAGAGGGGGTGATAGAAATGTTCTACTGCTACATATAATGCATCGCCAGATCATTACTAAGTGTGTGATTTCAAGTTGACATGATGTTGGCAAAAAGAAATGTATGTTTTGTTATCCCGACGGAATTTGAATGCGCCGACGGCAAGCAGTGAAATATTGTCAACATTTTCATTTTTTTCAATTTTACATCCTTGCTACTGCTGTATTTTACGGCATGCACATAACATCAATCCGAAAAATGAGCATACTGCCTGTTAGGCCGTGTTCAAACGTTCACTTTTATACCAATAACATCCATGACTTAGACCTATTCCGTCGACAGCGCGATTTCAAAGTAGCGACAATGTTCGAGTTTTCATAAATGTATATGAAAACGTCGAAGAGGGGGTGATGGGAATGCTCTACTGCTGAATATATCGTATCGGGAGATGATTAATAAGTGTGTACATTCAAGTTAACAAGATTTTTGCGAAAACAAACAGATGTTTTGTTATCTCGACGGAATTTGAAAACGCCGACCACAGGCCGTCAAAATATGGTCATTTTCTCCAATTTTACATCCATCCTTGTCTCTGCTGAATTTTACTGCACGAACGTAACATCAATCAAATGTATAGCCAGTTTGACGATTTTTGAAAGTTCTCTTTAATGCAAGTAACATCCACGGCATAGATTTATTCCGCCGATAGCGGGTTTTTGAAGTTGCGAGATATTTCATTTTTTTCAATTACACGAAATGAAAGACTGGGTGGCTCCTCTAATTATATAAAGTATAGCCAGATCATTGTTGAGTGTCTCATTTCAAGTTAAGAAGACGTTTGCGAAAACAAATACATGTTTTGTTATCCGAAGGAAATCGAATACGATGTCGGAAGCATTATATAATATTATTTTTCATTTTTTATGTGTTCCATTACTGACATTCATAGCAAATAAGTCTCTTATATCGCAAAAATGTTGATGTGTTAATTTTATATTGATCGTACAGTTGCTTTTCTATCTTAATTCATTTATGTCTTTCAACCCGTTATGTATACTACGCGCGCGTACCATCAACACAAAAATACTTGTACAATGTATTGCCAATATGTCAGTTTTTCATAGTTATATTTTCCGGAATACGGACAATTTAGACCGCGGACCATTGTTTGGATAGTGTTAAGGAACCATTTGGACCGTGTAAAATTTGGACTGTGTGTTGGCACGATAATCGGTTGTGATAACAAGTAGCAATAGTATAAAAAAGTATACCACGATAAGTTGAGAGTGACGTCATGCAATGTTTACATGGTTTTACCACCTTTATTGATTAAAATAGGTAAATCAAATAACAAGCAAAACTATTTATTGTGATATTGATTTCGTTAAATTAACAGCCGTGATAGCTCAGATGGTAGCGAGTCCTTACAATGATAATTAAGCTTTTTAGTTTTGGGTCCGAGTTCGAGACCATCGGGAGGTAGTTTTTTTTCATTATATTATTATATATTTCGTTAGCATCTACAGTTGTACTTACATGACTTATACTAATAAATGTTCGCTCGAATATCATTAATTAAAACATTGTATAGCATGTGTATTTATAAGCTATTCACTAATAACGATATGGTTTCACGATTTTTAAAGTGCACAATATCATCGTGCAGTAGATTTACATGTACATTTATCGCTACACACTCACAGTGTATGGAACCAAGTTGATATGGCTGCTTCGAAAAACGTAAGGAGTTCAAATGAACATTTTAGCGACGACGCTATAGCCATCATTAAACACGTTTGATTTAACGACAAATCAATTAGACGATAACAAAAAAAATTGTAAAAGATAAACAGACAGACCCGACAAACAACAAGTAATTGACGAGCACTGAGTAAGGGATAAAATTCATATTGTCCATAAAAAAGGGAAGGCAGGAATGTGTCTCGAACTGACACCCTATCTATTGGTCGAAGTTACTAGTCAAAAGCGCTACCAATTGAGCTATCGCTACTGTCTACTTTGAGCGATGTTTCATAAACATTTAATACTAATCCTGAAGATAATAGGCATGATAATGACATTAAGCTGCTTTACATATATTGGAAAGTGGGTATGGTCGTGTTTACTATCGACTTATCTTAACTGAGTTATAGTATTCGTTATTTAGCCATTCATATGCTTTAATTAAAGACGTTAAAAGCGCACAATTTCACCATACCAACACAGTAACGAATATTTGGGTGCTCTTCTCTTTCGAAGTGTGTAAAAAATGTCCGTTAATCCTATTACATAATTAACGGGTCTTGTCACAAATGCATGAAAGAATGTTATTGGGTATTTACAGTTAAGTCGATAGTTAACGGGATATTTTTACAGGGGCAAAATCATCTAGCATGTGTAATTAACGTGTCATAAAACAAACTAAAAACTGTTTATACTTTTGTTACGGATAAAAATCAGGGACCGTGGCATCGTCTCATGAGGGCATTTAAGCATACAACACAACATTTTGAGTTTGTATGCTTCCTAAATACACACAAAACACTCCTGCGCACAGGGTACAGAGAGCTGAAAATTTAGCTTTCTAGGTGCTAATCAGAATGATACGCTCATGCTGTGAAGGGCAGCTATGTTGGTAATATGATACCCCTGATAATCTTGAGCAGTGTACGGGCAATGATTTTTCAGGGAACTGAGGCAGCAGACAATTTATCAGTAGATTCTTGATTTATTTCTGTCCAGTACAATCTTTATGAATACAACACAGTGTTTAATGTCATCAACAAATAAAACATTACATGTAAATGGCAAATTTCTGAATTATATAAATTATTCATATAAAAGAATAGTCATAACAGAAATTAAAAAGTTCATGCAATTATTATATAAATCCTTCATATAACAGAATAGTCATAACTGTAATTGTACAGTTGATACAACACTTATACAAATAATTCATATATCAGAATAGTCATAGCTGTAATTGTACAGTTGATACAACACTTATACAAATAATTCATATATCAGAATGGGCATAGCTAATTATAAAGTTGTTATAACAATCGGCCATACAATTGTTTAAACAAATGAAATCGCAAATATTTACAATATCTACATAAGATCTAAAGTGATAGTTTCTATTATAAACAACTGTATGGAACGGCTTTCTTAGTGAAACGCTGTATCTTCATTGCATTTCTTCCAGAGATATAGCACGCTGCAACTTACTTCATTAATCAGATAAAAGAAACATCTGCCGGCCAGTTACTCACTTAGCCACTCATTGCTTGGGTAATTTATTGGTTTCAAGCTGTCAAACGCAATTAGAGTAATGGCCAAGCAGCTAATTGTAGCTTTGCTCAATTTGAGCCATTTTCAGACCACTGTGCGCAGGAGTGAAAATGCAAATATAAAAGAAAAAATAGAATTATCTGTTTATCGCGTTGGGTTAGTATTCACACAAACTTAGAATCAAAATAAACAATATCAAAGATAAACATTATCATGTGCATGCATTACAAATCAAATCCATATTACGTATTACAAGGGGGAGGGGATTTAACGAACTATACACGTACTGATAATATCAACTATGTAATCGCTATAAAATTACTAGTTATTGCAATCACGGACCTATATAGGTCCGTGTTGCAATTAATAAAATAATTAGATACATGTTTGTAATGTAATTATACCTGACATTGGCTTACATTCCTGACTTTTTCATAAAGTACGCAGTCTGTATTGTCTCAAGATATTACATACAAAATAATTATTTAAAAATTGATTTGCAAAAGAACTCGCTTTTATAACAAACATATATCATACGAATATCATAATATATTGAAATAAACAAACACATAATTATCCTAAAATTTTGTCCCTTAATACTGCCCGAGTATTAAAATGGACGCATTATTATTATAAAAGAGTACTATTTCAACAATTTTGCCACGGTTGTAGCGTGATTATTAGTAAGTTTACAATGCACGCAGGGAGAGGATACTTATTTTGAAAATATCTTCTTTTATCATTTATTATTATGATTGTTCAAATTATCATAATGTATAGATAAGTTGAGCGTATTAAACACATTGGTCTACCAAAAACGTTCGTAATATTTCTACACGGTTACGTAAAAACTCTCAGACCTGTCGATACTTTTGTTTTGGTCCGGTTGAATGCTGAAGTACGTCAGATCTCAGCCGAGAACCAATTTATATTGCGCGATATTATGTAAGCAAACCAGCATGATGCCAAACCTCGACGAGTACTTGGTACGATTTGCGACTTTTTATTTGCATTGTAATATATGTAGTTCGACTCTCTTCGGATTAATTCATTATGTTCCTGAAATTTTTTTTTTAAATAATATAGATCTACAATCGATTGTGTAGTGAAATGGAGTGATTGACTTGTGGAAGTAAAGTGTGTGAAACATATTCAAATTAGACGTTATCAACATCAGAAATTACCGAAGACATTTTGTCGGGTTATGATGAAAATCTCGGTGAAAAACCCAGATATTAATAATGAAAATGTAAAGGTAAGTCGTATGTCTGATGACAATAATAACAGCTGTTATTGAATGAGTTAACTAAAGCGAGTATATATAATTTTATTCCGACAAATTGTGTTATTTTCTGCGTTATGGACAGTTAGGCTATTTGTTACATTTCATACCGTTATTTTGGCTTCAACAAGCATACTTGTGATATAATATCTTCAATAAATTTGATCTGTAATTAGATTGTAACATTAATAAAGATGTCGTTTACATGACTGTTTCTTGTTAATGCAAATGATCATTTATTTATCTATCGTGTAATAAATGGATAAAAGAAGCTTGACACGTTGTGTCTACTACATTGTATATATGCCAATTAAATGGCCGCGGCCCCATTCGCTTCAAGCAAATGATTGCAGCCGCGACTCCAGATAATGTTTTTTTGCGGCGGCTACTACGCCTATGCGTTTGCGTAATTGAATCAATATAGTGTTACAAAAAGTCGTAAAAACTGGTTCGGGTCTGTACCTTAAAATTGTCTAAGCTAATCATATTTTTTTTCTTTCTGTTTTTATAGAACCTGTTTATCTAGCCTATTCAATTTCAGTGTTATGTACTTTATTCTGTAATCTGCTGAACTATTATCATTTTGACGATTTAAATCTTTTCTTATAGGTCACTTAATTATATTGTTCATTACATAAAACTATACAAATTTCCATTACAATTATGCGTCTGTTTATTTTTTTATCAAATTATCACTGAAGCATTATATATCATTTTTGTTTGAATATTTGTGGCAGGATTTTCTAAAATAGAAGTAACAATTGTAAAACTGTTTATTAGACTCTTCATAAAGTCATAAAATCAAACGAGGACATTTATATCACATAACATGTTATCACTCAACTGGGCCTGAAAAACTGTAAGATTGCAAAATAACGTTAATATTCTGAGTAAAAATTCCTTACTATCAGTTTATTGACTATTATTCGCTAGAAATGATAACATTTTTGCCTATGTATTAAAGCGCTTTACATTTTTACTTGCATTACATCAGTGAGTAGATTATTTCAAGGAACTTTGTACTACTTCCGTCCCGATTCGAGATGGTATGCTCTTGTGCAAAATATTTGACATTCTGTACTTCTTAAATATGTAGCAACAGTATGTTAATTATAGAAGAACAGGCTAGCAGATTAAAATTATGAAACAATACATATTTTATGTTTGTTTCAGCTCTTCGGTATACTCCATGCCAATCTTGAACACACCACAGACCACACATTGTTATACTAGTACTTAAAGAACACTTTGGTCAAGATTTGGTGGTGAAGTAAATTGAGCGGAATTACGAAGCGACATGCTTCCTTCCGAGGAAAGGTGTAGGAATGCTATAGGACAGAGCAGGATCGAACCGAGGAAAGGTTTTGGGATACTTAATGGCAGAGCTGAATCGAGCTGGGTACAGTTGTTGGGATACTATATGACATAGCTGCTGGAGTAAAGTGTTGGAATTCTATAGAACAGAGCTGGATTGAGCCGGAGGAGAGTGTTGGGATACTATAGAACAGAGCTGGATTGAGCCGGAGGAAAGTGTTGGGATACTATAGAACAGAGCTGGATTGAGCCGGAGAAAAGTGTTGGGATACTATAGAACAGAGCTGGATTGAGCCGGAGGAGAGTGTTGGGACACTATAGAACAGAGCTGGATTGAGCCGGAGGAAAGTGTTGGGATACTATAGAACAGAGCTTGATTGAGCCGGAGGTGAGTGTTGGGATACTATAGAACAGAGGTGGATTGAGCCGGAGAAAAGTGTTGGGATACTATAGAACAGAGCTGGATTGAGCCGGAGGAGAGTGTTGGGACACTATAGAACAGAGCTGGATTGAGCCGGAGGAAAGTGTTGGGATACTATAGAACAGAGCTTGATTGAGCCGGAGGTGAGTGTTGGGATACTATAGAACAGAGGTGGATTGAGCCGGAGGAGAGTGTTGGGATATTATAGAACAGAGCTGGATTGAGCCGGAGAAGAGTGCTGGGATACTATAGAACAGAGCTGGATTGAGCCGGAGGAGAGTGTTGGGATACTATAGAACAGAGCTGATTGAGCCGGAGGAAAGTGTTGGGATACTATAGGACAGAGCTTGATTGAGCCGGAGGCAAGGGTTGTGATACTATAGTTCAGAGTGGGGTTGAGCCGTAGAAGAGTGTTGAGATACTATAGGACAGAGTGGGATTGAGCCGGAGGAGAGTATTGAGATACTATAGGACAGAGCTTGATTGAGCCGGAGGAGAGTGTTGGGATACTATAGGACAGAGCTTAATTGAGCCGGAGGAAAGGGTTGTGATACTATAGTTCAGAGTTGGGTTGAGCCGGAGGAGAGTGTTGGGATACTATAGGACAGAGCTTTATTGAGCCGGAGGAGAGTGTTGGGATACTATAGGACAGAGTTGGGTTGAGCCAGAGGAGAGTGTTGGGATACTATAGGACAGAGTTGGGTTGAGCCGGAGGAGAGTATTGAGATACTATAGGACAGAGTTGGGTTGAGCCGGAGGAGAGTGTTGGGATACTATAGGACAGAGTGGGGTTGAGCCGGAGGAGAGTGTTGGGATACTATAGGACAGAGTGGGGTTGAGCCGGGGAAGATTGTTGGGATACTATATGACAGAGCGTGATCGAACCTGGGGAATTTGTTTGGATACTATAGGTTATAGCGTGATCGAGCCGGGGAACGGGATCGAGCCGGGGAAAGTTGTTGGGATACTATAGGACAGAGCGGGATGGAGGTGGGGAAATGTGTTGGGATACTTTATAGCAGAGCGGGATCGAGCCGAGGGAAGGTGTTGAAATACTATGGGACAGAGCGGGATCGCGCCGGTTCTTCTTGCCTTGACACACCAATCGATCATGTGTTTGTGTATGTTAAATAAGTGTTTATTTAAAATATATGTGTGAAAGCAGTGTTGAAATTTATCAATAGTTATAGAAGCATTGTTTTGTGTCGTCATTCATTTTTGGATTATAATTATTTGGAATTTGTGTAGGTCATGTTTGTGAGTACAATACTTTTTTCCCAGCACGGTTTTTTGGTCTGAATGACATAATTTGTTTACTGTAATTTATATATACTTACGTCCTAATATTTCAACTAGATCATAAATAGGAAGTAGTTTGGTTGCGTATGATAAAGCATTGTGGTGTTGTGGTTAAAGGGTTCAGCGCCTGGACTCCTTACCGAAGCTCGTGAATTCGAGCCCCGTGTACAGCTGGGTTTAAAGTTGTGCGACCGTGTATTGCAATTGTAATTTAGATATCGAAATTAAAAAAAAACAAGATGTGTTTCTCAGACCATGAACTTGTCACTAACATTTCACTGTCCTGGCATGACACTATCACAGTTTATTCTAACATGAATGACTAGAAATATAATAATTATGTATTCCATTTAACAGCATTAAAGGTTCAGTGCAAGTACATGCAAAGTAGTGGAAAGGACGTAAACTTGTTGAACGTTTTAGCTATATTTTTAGACGATATAATGCATTCTCATTCCGTCGGGAACATAAATAAAACACAAGACTGGTCATCCCTAAACAAATAAACTTAATTCAAACTGAGAGTCTGATGAGTTCTCATAACCAGCAGTAGAACATTTATTACACCGGGTTTTATGGTGTTCAAATGGAATATTCGTACATAAACAATACATCATAGAAATGTATGCGTGTATTATAAATCAAAGCAGACAACGGATTGATGGGGAAATATTTGACTGCCTGCCGTCGGCGTAATCACATTCCGTCGGGAGAAAAAAACATATATATATTTTTGCAACTCAGCAGTAGAACATTCTTTATACACCCTCTTCGACGTTTTCATTTCATATAACTTTCTGAAACGTTGTCGCTACTTTGAAATCGCGCTGTCGGCGGATTGATGTTATTTGCATGCTGTAAAAAACAACAGTAACAAGGATGTAAAATTGCAAAAAATGATTTTTTTTGACAATATTTGACTGCCTGCCGTCGGCGTATACAAATTCCGTCGGGATAAAAAAACTATATTTCTTTTTGCTAACATCATGTCAACTTGACATCACACACTTATTAATGATCTGACGATATAAGATATTCAGCAGTAGAACATTTCTATCTCCCCCTCTGCGATGTTTTCATTTCGTGTAATTTTTAAATATTCGGAATTTGTCGAAACTTTGAAATCTCGCTGTCGGCGAAATATTTCTGTGCCGTGGATGTTATTTGCATTAAAGAGAACTTTGAAATGTTGGCAATCTGGCTATATACACTATTATTTAGATTGATGTTACGTCCGTACCGTAAAATACAGCAGTAACAAGGATGTAAAATTGGAGAAAATAACCATATTTTGGCTGCCTGCCGTCGGTGTATTCAAATTCCGTCGGGATAAAAAAACATATATTTGTTTTCGCAATCATCGTGTTAACTTGAATTCACACACTTATTAATCATCTCCCGATACGATATACTCAGCAGTAGAACATTCCTATCTCCCCCTCTTCGACGTTTTCATATAGATTTCTGAAAACTCGAACATTGTCGCTACTTTGAAATCGCGCTGTCGACGGAATAGGTCTAAGCCGTGGATGTTAATGGTATCAAAGTGAACGTTTAACCACCGCCTAAGCGGCAATGTGCTCAATTTCCGGAATGATGTTGTTTGCATGCTGTAAAATACAGCAGTAGCAAGGATGTAAAATTGAAAAAAATGAAATGTTTGACAATATTTGACTGCCTGTCGTCGGCGTATTCAAACTCCGTCGGGATAACAACACATAAATTTCTTCTTGCTAACATCATGTCAACTTGAACTCACACACTTATTAATGATCTGACGATATATGATATTCAGCAGTAGAACATTTCTATCACCCCCTCTGCGATGTTTTCATTTCGTGTAATTTTCAAATTTTCGGAATTTGTCGAAACTTTGAAATCTCGCTGTCGGCGAAATATTTCTGTGCCGTGAACGATTTTTGCATTAAAGAGAACATTGAAATGTCGGCATAATTGGTATACCCTTTAATATTTGATTTGATGTTACGTTCGTACCGTAAAATACAGCAGTAACAAGGATGTAAAATTGGAGAAAATTACCATATTTTGACTGCCTGCCGTCGGCGTATTCAAATTCCGTCGGGATAAAAAAACATGTATTTGTTTAAGCAAATATCTTGTTAACTTGAACTCAAACACTTATTAATCATATCGCGATGCGTTATACTCAGCAGTAGAACATTCCTAATACCCTCGCTTCGACGTTTTCATTTCATAAATTTCTTAATATTCGAACGTTGTCGCTACTTTGAAATCGCGCTGTCGGTGGAATAGGTCTAAACCATGGATGTCATTGGTATAAAAGTGAACGTTTAAACACCGCCTAACAGGCAATATGCTCAATTTTTCGGATTGATGTTATTTGCATGCTGTAAAATACAGCAGTAACAAGGATGTAAAATTGCAAAAAATGATTTTTTTGACAATATTTGACTGCCTGCCGTCGGCGTATACAAATTCCGTCGGGATAAAAAAAACTATATTTCTTTTTGCTAACATCATGTCAACTTGACATCACACACTTATTAATGATCTGACGATATATGATATTCAGCAGTAGAACATTTCTATCTCCCCCTCTGCGATGTTTTCATTTCGTGTAAGTTTTAAATATTCGGAATTTGTCGAAACTTTGAAATCTCGCTGTCGGCGAAATATTTCTGTGCCGTGGATGTTATTTGCATTAAAGAGAACTTTGAAATGTTGGCAATCTGGCTATATACACTATTATTTAGATTGATGTTACGTCCGTACCGTAAAATACAGCAGTAACAAGGATGTAAAATTGGAGAAAATAACCATATTTTGGCTGCCTGCCGTCGGTGTATTCAAATTCCGTCGGGATAAAAAAACATATATTTGTTTTCGCATTCATCGTGTTAACTTGAATTCACACACTTATTAATCATCTCCCGATACGATATACTCAGCAGTAGAACATTCCTATCTCCCCCTCTTCGACGTTTTCATATAGATTTCTGAAAACTCGAACATTGTCGCTACTTTGAAATCGCGCTGTCGACGGAATAGGTCTAAGCCGTGGATGTTAATGGTATCAAAGTGAACGTTTAACCACCGCCTAAGCGGCAATGTGCTCAATTTCCGGAATGATGTTGTTTGCATGCTGTAAAATACAGCAGTAGCAAGGATGTAAAATTGAAAAAAATGAAATGTTTGACAATATTTGACTGCCTGTCGTCGGCGTATTCAAACTCCGTCGGGATAACAACACATAAATTTCTTCTTGCTAACATCATGTCAACTTGAACTCACACACTTATTAATGATCTGACGATATATGATATTCAGCAGTAGAACATTTCTATCACCCCCTCTGCGATGTTTTCATTTCGTGTAATTTTCAAATTTTCGGAATTTGTCGAAACTTTGAAATCTCGCTGTCGGCGAAATATTTCTGTGCCGTGAACGATTTTTGCATTAAAGAGAACATTGAAATGTCGGCATAATTGGTATACCCTTTAATATTTGATTTGATGTTACGTTCGTACCGTAAAATACAGCAGTAACAAGGATGTAAAATTGGAGAAAATTACCATATTTTGACTGCCTGCCGTCGGCGTATTCAAATTCCGTCGGGATAAAAAAACATGTATTTGTTTAAGCAAATATCTTGTTAACTTGAACTCAAACACTTATTAATCATATCGCGATGCGTTATACTCAGCAGTAGAACATTCCTAATACCCTCGCTTCGACGTTTTCATTTCATAAATTTCTTAATATTCGAACGTTGTCGCTACTTTGAAATCGCGCTGTCGGTGGAATAGGTCTAAACCATGGATGTCATTGGTATAAAAGTGAACGTTTAAACACCGCCTAACAGGCAATATGCTCAATTTTTCGGATTGATGTTATTTGCATGCTGTAAAATACAGCAGTAACAAGGATGTAAAATTGCAAAAAATGATTTTTTTGACAATATTTGACTGCCTGCCGTCGGCGTATACAAATTCCGTCGGGATAAAAAAAACTATATTTCTTTTTGCTAACATCATGTCAACTTGACATCACACACTTATTAATGATCTGACGATATAAGATATTCAGCAGTAGAACATTTCTATCTCCCCCTCTGCGATGTTTTCATTTCGTGTAATTTTTAAATATTCGGAATTTGTCGAAACTTTGAAATCTCGCTGTCGGCGAAATATTTCTGTGCCGTGGATGTTATTTGCATTAAAGAGAACTTTGAAATGTTGGCAATCTGGCTATATACACTATTATTTAGATTGATGTTACGTCCGTACCGTAAAATACAGCAGTAACAAGGATGTAAAATTGGAGAAAATAACCATATTTTGGCTGCCTGCCGTCGGTGTATTCAAATTCCGTCGGGATAAAAAAACATATATTTGTTTTCGCAATCATCGTGTTAACTTGAATTCACACACTTATTAATCATCTCCCGATACGATATACTCAGCAGTAGAACATTCCTATCTCCCCCTCTTCGACGTTTTCATATAGATTTCTGAAAACTCGAACATTGTCGCTACTTTGAAATCGCGCTGTCGACGGAATAGGTCTAAGCCGTGGATGTTAATGGTATCAAAGTGAACGTTTAACCACCGCCTAAGCGGCAATGTGCTCAATTTCCGGAATGATGTTGTTTGCATGCTGTAAAATACAGCAGTAGCAAGGATGTAAAATTGAAAAAAATGAAATGTTTGACAATATTTGACTGCCTGTCGTCGGCGTATTCAAACTCCGTCGGGATAACAACACATAAATTTCTTCTTGCTAACATCATGTCAACTTGAACTCACACACTTATTAATGATCTGACGATATATGATATTCAGCAGTAGAACATTTCTATCACCCCCTCTGCGATGTTTTCATTTCGTGTAATTTTCAAATTTTCGGAATTTGTCGAAACTTTGAAATCTCGCTGTCGGCGAAATATTTCTGTGCCGTGAACGATTTTTGCATTAAAGAGAACATTGAAATGTCGGCATAATTGGTATACCCTTTAATATTTGATTTGATGTTACGTTCGTACCGTAAAATACAGCAGTAACAAGGATGTAAAATTGGAGAAAATTACCATATTTTGACTGCCTGCCGTCGGCGTATTCAAATTCCGTCGGGATAAAAAAACATGTATTTGTTTAAGCAAATATCTTGTTAACTTGAACTCAAACACTTATTAATCATATCGCGATGCGTTATACTCAGCAGTAGAACATTCCTAATACCCTCGCTTCGACGTTTTCATTTCATAAATTTCTTAATATTCGAACGTTGTCGCTACTTTGAAATCGCGCTGTCGGTGGAATAGGTCTAAACCATGGATGTCATTGGTATAAAAGTGAACGTTTAAACACCGCCTAACAGGCAATATGCTCAATTTTTCGGATTGATGTTATTTGCATGCTGTAAAATACAGCAGTAACAAGGATGTAAAATTGCAAAAAATGATTTTTTTGACAATATTTGACTGCCTGCCGTCGGCGTATACAAATTCCGTCGGGATAAAAAAAACTATATTTCTTTTTGCTAACATCATGTCAACTTGACATCACACACTTATTAATGATCTGACGATATATGATATTCAGCAGTAGAACATTTCTATCTCCCCCTCTGCGATGTTTTCATTTCGTGTAAGTTTTAAATATTCGGAATTTGTCGAAACTTTGAAATCTCGCTGTCGGCGAAATATTTCTGTGCCGTGGATGTTATTTGCATTAAAGAGAACTTTGAAATGTTGGCAATCTGGCTATATACACTATTATTTAGATTGATGTTACGTCCGTACCGTAAAATACAGCAGTAACAAGGATGTAAAATTGGAGAAAATAACCATATTTTGGCTGCCTGCCGTCGGTGTATTCAAATTCCGTCGGGATAAAAAAACATATATTTGTTTTCGCATTCATCGTGTTAACTTGAATTCACACACTTATTAATCATCTCCCGATACGATATACTCAGCAGTAGAACATTCCTATCTCCCCCTCTTCGACGTTTTCATATAGATTTCTGAAAACTCGAACATTGTCGCTACTTTGAAATCGCGCTGTCGACGGAATAGGTCTAAGCCGTGGATGTTATTGGTATCAAAGTGAACGTTTAACCACCGCCTAAGCGGCAATGTGCTCAATTTCCGGAATGATGTTGTTTGCATGCTGTAAAATACAGCAGTAGCAAGGATGTAAAATTAAAAAAAAAAAATTATTTAAATTCCGTCGGGATATCAACACATGTATTTGTTTAAGCAAATATCTTGTTAACTTGAACTCAAACACTTATTAATCATATCGCGATGCGTAATACTCAGCAGTAGAACATTCCTAATACCCTCGCTTCGACGTTTTCATTTCATATAAATTCTCTTACTGCTACCAATATTATCTGCATTGATGCTTATTACTGTTAGTATTATTGATATACAACAGTAATACTTCTACCTCTTCCAGCAGTAACACTGCTGTTACTGCTGGAAGTAGTAGCAGTAATAGCAGTAATACTGCTGTTACTGCTGGAAGTAGTAGCAGTAATAGCAGTAATACTGCTGTTACTGCTGGAAGTAGTAGCAGTAAGAGCAGTAGTACTGCTGTTACTGCTGTTACTGCTATTACTGCCAACTTCACACTCATTAATAGTTGTAGGTATGTAGTAAACCCGTGTTTATTGTGTAAACCTAGCAACATACTTGGCAGATGCGGCACAGCAATCTCGTCTGCACTCCTCGCCTCTCAGTCATTGACAGCAACAATGCCCGTATATCTTGTTTGATTGCGTTATGACAATCCGTTAACACATTTTCATTTATTTGTATTTTGAGAAAAACTCTAAATGTGCTTGATATCACATAGTGGGTTTAATCAAGTGAGTAGATTTGACTTCTATTGTGCGAGAATGCGCCCAGAATTGTTATATCCCATATCACCTAAGTACGATCGATGGCAAATGTTTGCAAACTACGCTGAAACAATTTTCCAGAAGGCAAATGAGCGCCGGTTGTTATGGTACATTTTCTGTAAGTGACGTCATTTGAAGGAAACGCAACATGAGATGTCACTATTTGCAGGAAGGAAACAATATTTACACCATATGATCACTTTGTTTCATATTGCCATATGAGTCAATATTGCTTAATGTCAGTACATGGTGACGTCACATGTGACGTTTTCTGGAAATGACATCACTTAAAGAAAAGGTTCAAAATCGTACAGCGCGCTCAAATGTTGTTGAAGAATTTTTATGTTTCACTATGCAGGCGTATATGTGAACATTTGCGATTTTATGATTGTGATTCGGGTGTTTGCGAATTTCAACAAATATGATTGAGTTTTACCGCTATGGCGATGTAACAGTGACCAACTAGAAAAACATGTGAGTGTATGTGTAGCATCTGTTTCTTCTGACCACAATCATAAATTATGGCATTTTGCCTTAAATAAAGAGACTTACATTTTTATTCAGGATAGACCGATTCATCATATATTTTGCTCAATAGATGTAGCAAGGGTTCATTTTGTAGATGTTGTTATTAATGAGATTCTTATTTGTTCAGTTCTAAACTACTCAACGGACTGTACATTACTCACCGCAAAAATGTCGAATGGCTTATTGCATAATCGGAAATTTGCCTAGGTGTGGGTATATTATATAGTAACATGTATATTGTATACCGGTCAACTTGTGTTCGTACAGTGGTGTTGATAGACACTGATGTAAATCACAGGAGGTTGTAACGAGTTCTCTCCACATCTCTTATATCCCTTTTGGTGGTACATATACACAGGAGGTTGTCACGTGTTCTCTCCACATCTCTTATATCCCTTTTTGTGGTACATATACACAGGAGATTGTCACGTGTTCTCTCCACATCTCTTATATCCCTTTTTGTGGTACATATACACAGGAGATTGTCACGTGTTCTCTTCACTTCTCTTATATCCCTTTTTGTGGTACATTTACACAGGCGATTGTCACGTGTTCTCTCCACTTCTCTTATATCCCTTTTGGTGGTACATATACACAGGAGATTGTCACGTGTTCTCTCCACATCTCTTATATCCCTTTTTGTGGTACATGCACACAGGAGATTGTCACGTGTTCTCTCCACATCTCTTATATTCCCTTTTGGTGGTACATATACACAGGAGATTGTCACGTGTTCTCTCCACTTCTCTTATATCGCTTTTTGTGGTACATGCACACAGGAGATTGTCACGTGTTCTCTCCACATCTCTTATATCCCTTTTTGTGGTACATATACACAGGAGATTGTCACGTGTTCTCTCCACTTCTCTTATATCCCTTTTTGTGGTACATATACACAGGCGATTGTCACGTGTTCTATCCATTTCTCTTATATCCCTTTTTGTGGTACATATACACAGGAGATTGTCACGTATTCTCTTCACTTCTCTTATATCCCTTTTTGTGGTACATTTACACAGGAAGTTGTCACGTGTTCTCTCCACATCTCTTATATCCCTTTTGGTGGTACATATTCACAGGAGGTTGTCACGTGTTCTCTCCACTTCTCTTATATCCCTTTTTGTGGTACATGCACACAGGAGATTGTCACGTGTTCTCTCCACATCTCTTATATCCCTTTTGGTAGTACATATACACAGGAGATTGTCACGTGTTCTCTCCACATCTCTTATATCCCTTTTGGTAGTACATATACACAGGAGATTGTCACGTGTTCTCTCCACTTCTCTTATATCCCTTTTTGTGGTACATGCACACAGGAGATTGTCACGTGTTCTCTCCACGTCTCTTATATCCCTTTTTGTGGTACATATACACAGGAGGTTGTCACGTGTTCTCTCCACATCTCTTATATCCCTTTTGGTGGTACATATACACAGGAGATTGTCACGTGTTCTCTCTACATCTCTTATATCCCTTTTTGTGGTACATATACACAGGAGGTTGTCACGTGTTCTCTCCACTTCTCTTATATCCCTTTTGGTGGTACATATACACAGGAGGTTGTCACGTGTTCTCTCCACTTCTCTTATATCCCTTTAGGTGGTACATATACACAGGAGGTTGTCACGTGTTCTCTCCACTTCTCTTATATCGCTTTTTGTGGTACATGCACACAGGAGATTGTCACGTGTTCTCTCCACTTCTCTTATATCCCTTTTTGTGGTACATATACACAGGAGGTTGTCACGTGTTCTCTCCACTTCTCTTATATCCCCTTTTAGTGGTACATATACACAGGAGGTTGTCACGTGTTTTCTCCACTTCTCTTTTAGCCCTTTTAGTGGTACATATACACAGGAGGTTGTCACGTGTTTTCTCCACTTCTCTTATAGCCCTTTTAGTGGTATATGCACACAGGAGGTTGTCACGTGTTTTCTCCACTTCTCTTATAGCCCTTTTTGTGGTACATGTACACAGGAGGTTGTCACGTGTTTTCTCCACTTCTCTTATAGCCCTTTTTGTGGTACATATACACAGGAGGTTGTCACGTGTTCTCTCCACTTCTCTTATAGCCCTTTTGGTGGTACATGTGACCTCATTGACTCGTATATGACGTCATTATTACTTTGATTATATCGGTAAACCACCGGAAAGCATGGAATAAATGTCGATTCACTTTATAAAATTCAATCAACTTGATGTGCGCTATTACTATTCAGGTAACGTACTGCGTGTAGGAGGTAGCGTGAAACTCCAGTATTCGTGAAAAGAACGTTACTCACTTTGAAACATCGTCACAACTTTGTCTTCAAGGAAACTGTCAGAGACTTCAGCACAGTGTTTTGAACAAAGCATTTGACATTTTGTAAGTGTGATAATTATGACAATCGAAAAAGGTCAGATGATAAGGATCATGAAATGGAAATTGAAATGATTGCATACATTCTTATTGTAATAAAATGCCCCCACCTGACGGGAATCGTCTTGTGTCTAAGTCCCGTATATCCACGTATAAACCTATCCAATGCGTATTTCATTGTCGCATTTCAAAGCATGACTGTATGATTGTGCTCGTGTTAAATTACGGAAGCAAATATATCTAGGTATAAATATGAATACTTCATTTCAATACAATACTAAAAATATGCACTACTGACTTGGCATTTCACAAATATTTAAGTAAGACTACCTCCAAATCGCATATCTATCATTTCGTATCATGTATTCGAAGGAAATATCCGTATTTGACCTCCGGTTGTCGAAGATCATCATTTGTATTTTAGAAAACTTTTAATATGATTGATATCACGTTTTGACCTCAGATTTGACCTCTAGTGTGCGAGAATGCGCCGGGGGTTGAACTATTAATAGCAAAATGTGTGCAAATTGTGTGCAAAATGTGTGCAAATTGTGTGCACACTACACTGAAACAATGTCCCAGTCAGCAGGAGATTTTTATTTATGCAGTCGTGCATTTGAACATTTGAGTGTTTATGATTGTGATTATTGCCGTATTTATTGTCATTATGCCTAAATAGTTGTACATTATTGTTCAAGACAGAAAATCGTACATTTCGCTCAATTTCACTTGAGCAAGGGTTCATTATGTAGATGTTGTTATTGTTGAGATACGTATCTGTTTCAAGAGTTCTTAACCCACTCAAAAGAATGTATATATTCGTCTGTATGAAAGTGAATATTTTATATTTTTTACTTATTTACCGAAATTTGTCGAATGGCTTATTTGCATAAACGGAAATTTGCCATCGTGTGGATGTATTATGTATGGTTACATACAAGTTTAGTGTATACTGGTCAACGTGTGTTTGTTCTAGGGTTCCGTAATGAAGAGAATGAAATTCGGGACCAAGAACATTGGTCGGAGGGGTTTCCGATTTTCAGGGGTTCCGGTTTGGAGGGTGTCCGCTGTATATGGTTACAAACGAATAACACATATACATACATGTATACATATACCGGTTAACTTGTGTTCGTACAAAGGTGTTGATAGGCATGGATGTAAACTACAGAAGATTGTCACGAGTCCTCTCTCCTTTTTATTCTTTCTATAGTATATGTATATATAGTACATACAGATGGGGAGACAACTCGTGACAGACTCCTGTGATGTAAGCGATAGCTTTCCACTGCCCTGCAGAAAAAGCGCACCCTACTAGGAAAGTTCAATCTAATGCAATACAAGCAGTTAAAATAAACGAACCAATGAGATTTATCTAGCTATAAAACGTAAAAAATAAGTAATAATACGTCGAATATGTAAACATTTACGTGTTTAAATTAAGTCTCAAAAATCGTATTTTACTTCCAGGAGGTCGTGAGTCAATATCGTTAACATTTAATGAAACTCGTAAGTGTGTGTGAATAAACAAACGGTAACTACTAGTAACAGACACATGTTTACATTGCTTGTTGATTTTGTTCATTTTTGTATTTGTTTTATAGAACAAATAGCATAAACATGCCAAGTATATTACGTTTTATGGGAATGCTTGTTTGTTTGTACATTTATTTTTTATATTGTGAATAAATTGTTATGTTGTATGAAAAGCAAACGTTTTGTTTATAGACGAATGTATGAGTTAAAGTGTATCCCTTACATTGCCGAGCTATCGTCACGGTGATCTCCCTTGATTTCCAAATAAAAATATATCAAAGGACACTATTCCTAGCAATATGTGTGTATCACAAAATGTGCTAGTGAATTTAGAACATCAGCAGGACCGCCACACACTTTCAGAAAGCGGATGGGAAGGGCTTTGGTAGTCAATGGAGACGACTTTGATGCATTGCATTGCATAGAATCATTTTACATTGGGCACATAAGCATATGGTAATAAAATACAGTTCAAGTTCGATTTCGGTTACTATCCACCAATGTTTGGAGCATCCATGGTTAAACATAGGTTTCCTATCAATAACTCCTGAAAATATGGATTGGTACAATTTATACTCACATAGGCACATAAGCATAGGATAATAAAATTGAGGTTAAAATCCACCAAATTTGGGAGGAATTATGGCCCCTTTTGTCTTTTCCGATCAACATAGCTTGAATGGGTTGATGGATTCCATTCATATTGCTTCAAAATTATGTAGCCTTTACAATCCTTCGTGTATAAATAGTTTCAAATATGATAATATGTCCATAGGAAACGGATGCCCCTACTACGGACTTACAAGCGTTATTGATCTGAAACCAATTTAAAGTCGAATAAGGGCCATAACTCCTCCAAACATTGGTGGATTGTGATCGAACTTGATCTAAACCTTTACTGTCCTATGATTATATACCAAAAAGTAATTTAAGCCAACCATCATTTAAAAAATTATCGATCGGAAACCCTTTGTTTCGCACGGAAAGACGCACGGACAGACATAAAGGGGTAAAACTGTATGACCCTCTGGGATTCTTCGAATGGCGTGAACGTTAAAACAGTATTACTTTAAAAAACAATAGGAGGGTAAGATCTTGCATATAGCATCCCTTTCTTTACCGGTGATTTTGATCAGTCTAGTACATATTTTGCGACATAATGTACTTCTGTGAACCAGACACTCGCTGTCATGCGGAGGAAGCTGTTTGGTTTTATATTTCAAATCAATTGAACACAATTACAGGAAACATATAGTTTATTCACTCACGGCAACATTGACAACACATGCCTATTATTGAATACTATGTGTAATACTAAAACATATTCATATATCAAAGTATCTAGCTACCTAAAATAAATACATACTTTAATCAATTGATTAATTAATTTATTACTAATTAATTGTCATAATTAACCAGAAGGCTTGGTTCCTCCTTTCTTCGAGTCTAGAAACATCAAAACTCCGGCAACGATCTCCAACAACAAGGCGACAATGGATAGACCGAAACAGTAGCTTAATTTGTATTCCCTAAAACCGGGGTTGAATATTGCATCATAGGGATCTATATAGTCTTCTTTGAACTTGGCCCCAAATACAATCACGCCTATCAGGTATAACACACCTGAAATAATGATTTGAAAAAAAGCGTTGAAATCAAAAGAAAAATTATGAATGTACAGCGTTTAGAAACACTCTTTTATTGTAGATAATGGTATGTACAGTGATACTAACACAATATTACAACAATTTAGAAGATGTAAAGGACACCTGAAAGAAATGACTTGAACAATGTTTTTGTACTCAGAAGACAATATTGTAGATAATGATAAACAGTATAACCTCAATAATAAGATCACCCTTGGGACCCTTGAAAAGTGGTCTTAATATTAAGGTGGTCTTATAATTGAGTGTGAATAAAGAGCAAAACAGTGAAAATGGACTTGAAAATTGTGTTCTTAATATTGAGGTGGTATTATATTTGAGATGATCTTTAAGTGAGGTTTTACAGAACTGGTTTTCACATACAAATGTACATATACCTTTAATTTTTTTGAAAGTGAGAACATATTAAAAAAGAGCCCTACTCACAAATTATGGCCTCCATTCACAGACACAAGAACGGCGAGGGAGTATCAAAACATTAAATTCACGAGAGTAGCAAAAAAAAGAAAACATAATTTGTGTGGGTTTTTGAACACTCAAAATAGTATTTACAGTACATCGTGACTTATCCAGCTATTAGGGTGGGGTGGCCTAATGTGTCCCTTCTAGCATTTGTTTAGTGGCTTATGCGGGCTCCTGAGTAGAACCCCCAAATTTTCATAAGCCAGCTGGATTGCTTCCTCATATAAGTTCGACATCCTGGTTTGGATTCGAACCCGCAGCGGCAATGGGCAAAAAATTTGAACTCAATGACCATAACAACTTTACCAAGATGGCCAGTTTTTGTTTGATAAATGAAAAAAGATAAATGAAATCTTGGAGAAAAAAATATTTTATTTCACAATGAACGAAAAGTCGACACATTTATTTTTGTCTTAAATTTTGGTTTGAAATTGTGATTAAAATGCAATAACGTAAGATTAATATGTGAGTGGATCGGTTGCTAATACAATCCACGCACGTGAATCATTGATATACACTTCCTTCACGGAGGAAAAGTCTCTCGGGATACCTTGTCCTCTTCTAAGCTTAGGGTCTTACTAGCGCTGCCACTTAAACAGCGCAGAAACTTTTATTTTGCACTACTCTGATATCTCGGGGTAAAAGTTATAACGTGACGAGTTTAGACTATTCATCCACTACATTGGTAGTTTACATTCTTTTAAAAGTGTTAAACTGTTTTAACAGACATTATGAGTACGTGGACGTACAAACTGTAACACAACACTGAGGAAATCTTAAAGTTAATCTGGCGAGTAAAGTATACAGTAAAACCTCACTTAAAGACAAACCTCAATAATAAAACCACCTCAAAATTAAGACACCATTTTTAATACCGTTTTCAC
>JASFXZ010000002.1:14558800-14685164 GCA_032209605.1 Mactromeris polynyma
CTTCTCTTATATCCCCTTTTAGTGGTACATATACACAGGAGGTTGTCACGTGTTTTCTCCACTTCTCTTTTAGCCCTTTTAGTGGTACATATACACAGGAGGTTGTCACGTGTTTTCTCCACTTCTCTTATAGCCCTTTTAGTGGTATATGCACACAGGAGGTTGTCACGTGTTTTCTCCACTTCTCTTATAGCCCTTTTTGTGGTACATGTACACAGGAGGTTGTCACGTGTTTTCTCCACTTCTCTTATAGCCCTTTTTGTGGTACATATACACAGGAGGTTGTCACGTGTTCTCTCCACTTCTTTTATAGCCCTTTTGGTGGTACATGTGACCTCATTGACTCGTATATGACGTCATTATTACTTTGATTATATCGGTAAACCACCGGAAAGCATGGAATAAATGTCGATTCACTTTATAAAATTCAATCAACTTGATGTGCGCTATTACTATTCAGGTAACGTACTGCGTGTAGGAGGTAGCGTGAAACTCCAGTATTCGTGAAAAGAACGTTACTCACTTTGAAACATCGTCACAACTTTGTCTTCAAGGAAACTGTCAGAGACTTCAGCACAGTGTTTTGAACAAAGCATTTGACATTTTGTAAGTGTGATAATTATGACAATCGAAAAAGGTCAGATGATAAGGATCATGAAATGGAAATTGAAATGATTGCATACATTCTTATTGTAATAAAATGCCCCCACCTGACGGGAATCGTCTTGTGTCTAAGTCCCGTATATCCACGTATAAACCTATCCAATGCGTATTTCATTGTCGCATTTCAAAGCATGACTGTATGATTGTGCTCGTGTTAAATTACGGAAGCAAATATATCTAGGTATAAATATGAATACTTCATTTCAATACAATACTAAAAATATGCACTACTGACTTGGCATTTCACAAATATTTAAGTAAGACTACCTCCAAATCGCATATCTATCATTTCGTATCATGTATTCGAAGGAAATATCCGTATTTGACCTCCGGTTGTCGAAGATCATCATTTGTATTTTAGAAAACTTTTAATATGATTGATATCACGTTTTGACCTCAGATTTGACCTCTAGTGTGCGAGAATGCGCCGGGGGTTGAACTATTAATAGCAAAATGTGTGCAAATTGTGTGCAAAATGTGTGCAAATTGTGTGCACACTACACTGAAACAATGTCCCAGTCAGCAGGAGATTTTTATTTATGCAGTCGTGCATTTGAACATTTGAGTGTTTATGATTGTGATTATTGCCGTATTTATTGTCATTATGCCTAAATAGTTGTACATTATTGTTCAAGACAGAAAATCGTACATTTCGCTCAATTTCACTTGAGCAAGGGTTCATTATGTAGATGTTGTTATTGTTGAGATACGTATCTGTTTCAAGAGTTCTTAACCCACTCAAAAGAATGTATATATTCGTCTGTATGAAAGTGAATATTTTATATTTTTTACTTATTTACCGAAATTTGTCGAATGGCTTATTTGCATAAACGGAAATTTGCCATCGTGTGGATGTATTATGTATGGTTACATACAAGTTTAGTGTATACTGGTCAACGTGTGTTTGTTCTAGGGTTCCGTAATGAAGAGAATGAAATTCGGGACCAAGAACATTGGTCGGAGGGGTTTCCGATTTTCAGGGGTTCCGGTTTGGAGGGTGTCCGCTGTATATGGTTACAAACGAATAACACATATACATACATGTATACATATACCGGTTAACTTGTGTTCGTACAAAGGTGTTGATAGGCATGGATGTAAACTACAGAAGATTGTCACGAGTCCTCTCTCCTTTTTATTCTTTCTATAGTATATGTATATATAGTACATACAGATGGGGAGACAACTCGTGACAGACTCCTGTGATGTAAGCGATAGCTTTCCACTGCCCTGCAGAAAAAGCGCACCCTACTAGGAAAGTTCAATCTAATGCAATACAAGCAGTTAAAATAAACGAACCAATGAGATTTATCTAGCTATAAAACGTAAAAAATAAGTAATAATACGTCGAATATGTAAACATTTACGTGTTTAAATTAAGTCTCAAAAATCGTATTTTACTTCCAGGAGGTCGTGAGTCAATATCGTTAACATTTAATGAAACTCGTAAGTGTGTGTGAATAAACAAACGGTAACTACTAGTAACAGACACATGTTTACATTGCTTGTTGATTTTGTTCATTTTTGTATTTGTTTTATAGAACAAATAGCATAAACATGCCAAGTATATTACGTTTTATGGGAATGCTTGTTTGTTTGTACATTTATTTTTTATATTGTGAATAAATTGTTATGTTGTATGAAAAGCAAACGTTTTGTTTATAGACGAATGTATGAGTTAAAGTGTATCCCTTACATTGCCGAGCTATCGTCACGGTGATCTCCCTTGATTTCCAAATAAAAATATATCAAAGGACACTATTCCTAGCAATATGTGTGTATCACAAAATGTGCTAGTGAATTTAGAACATCAGCAGGACCGCCACACACTTTCAGAAAGCGGATGGGAAGGGCTTTGGTAGTCAATGGAGACGACTTTGATGCATTGCATTGCATAGAATCATTTTACATTGGGCACATAAGCATATGGTAATAAAATACAGTTCAAGTTCGATTTCGGTTACTATCCACCAATGTTTGGAGCATCCATGGTTAAACATAGGTTTCCTATCAATAACTCCTGAAAATATGGATTGGTACAATTTATACTCACATAGGCACATAAGCATAGGATAATAAAATTGAGGTTAAAATCCACCAAATTTGGGAGGAATTATGGCCCCTTTTGTCTTTTCCGATCAACATAGCTTGAATGGGTTGATGGATTCCATTCATATTGCTTCAAAATTATGTAGCCTTTACAATCCTTCGTGTATAAATAGTTTCAAATATGATAATATGTCCATAGGAAACGGATGCCCCTACTACGGACTTACAAGCGTTATTGATCTGAAACCAATTTAAAGTCGAATAAGGGCCATAACTCCTCCAAACATTGGTGGATTGTGATCGAACTTGATCTAAACCTTTACTGTCCTATGATTATATACCAAAAAGTAATTTAAGCCAACCATCATTTAAAAAATTATCGATCGGAAACCCTTTGTTTCGCACGGAAAGACGCACGGACAGACATAAAGGGGTAAAACTGTATGACCCTCTGGGATTCTTCGAATGGCGTGAACGTTAAAACAGTATTACTTTAAAAAACAATAGGAGGGTAAGATCTTGCATATAGCATCCCTTTCTTTACCGGTGATTTTGATCAGTCTAGTACATATTTTGCGACATAATGTACTTCTGTGAACCAGACACTCGCTGTCATGCGGAGGAAGCTGTTTGGTTTTATATTTCAAATCAATTGAACACAATTACAGGAAACATATAGTTTATTCACTCACGGCAACATTGACAACACATGCCTATTATTGAATACTATGTGTAATACTAAAACATATTCATATATCAAAGTATCTAGCTACCTAAAATAAATACATACTTTAATCAATTGATTAATTAATTTATTACTAATTAATTGTCATAATTAACCAGAAGGCTTGGTTCCTCCTTTCTTCGAGTCTAGAAACATCAAAACTCCGGCAACGATCTCCAACAACAAGGCGACAATGGATAGACCGAAACAGTAGCTTAATTTGTATTCCCTAAAACCGGGGTTGAATATTGCATCATAGGGATCTATATAGTCTTCTTTGAACTTGGCCCCAAATACAATCACGCCTATCAGGTATAACACACCTGAAATAATGATTTGAAAAAAAGCGTTGAAATCAAAAGAAAAATTATGAATGTACAGCGTTTAGAAACACTCTTTTATTGTAGATAATGGTATGTACAGTGATACTAACACAATATTACAACAATTTAGAAGATGTAAAGGACACCTGAAAGAAATGACTTGAACAATGTTTTTGTACTCAGAAGACAATATTGTAGATAATGATAAACAGTATAACCTCAATAATAAGATCACCCTTGGGACCCTTGAAAAGTGGTCTTAATATTAAGGTGGTCTTATAATTGAGTGTGAATAAAGAGCAAAACAGTGAAAATGGACTTGAAAATTGTGTTCTTAATATTGAGGTGGTATTATATTTGAGATGATCTTTAAGTGAGGTTTTACAGAACTGGTTTTCACATACAAATGTACATATACCTTTAATTTTTTTGAAAGTGAGAACATATTAAAAAAGAGCCCTACTCACAAATTATGGCCTCCATTCACAGACACAAGAACGGCGAGGGAGTATCAAAACATTAAATTCACGAGAGTAGCAAAAAAAAGAAAACATAATTTGTGTGGGTTTTTGAACACTCAAAATAGTATTTACAGTACATCGTGACTTATCCAGCTATTAGGGTGGGGTGGCCTAATGTGTCCCTTCTAGCATTTGTTTAGTGGCTTATGCGGGCTCCTGAGTAGAACCCCCAAATTTTCATAAGCCAGCTGGATTGCTTCCTCATATAAGTTCGACATCCTGGTTTGGATTCGAACCCGCAGCGGCAATGGGCAAAAAATTTGAACTCAATGACCATAACAACTTTACCAAGATGGCCAGTTTTTGTTTGATAAATGAAAAAAGATAAATGAAATCTTGGAGAAAAAAATATTTTATTTCACAATGAACGAAAAGTCGACACATTTATTTTTGTCTTAAATTTTGGTTTGAAATTGTGATTAAAATGCAATAACGTAAGATTAATATGTGAGTGGATCGGTTGCTAATACAATCCACGCACGTGAATCATTGATATACACTTCCTTCACGGAGGAAAAGTCTCTCGGGATACCTTGTCCTCTTCTAAGCTTAGGGTCTTACTAGCGCTGCCACTTAAACAGCGCAGAAACTTTTATTTTGCACTACTCTGATATCTCGGGGTAAAAGTTATAACGTGACGAGTTTAGACTATTCATCCACTACATTGGTAGTTTACATTCTTTTAAAAGTGTTAAACTGTTTTAACAGACATTATGAGTACGTGGACGTACAAACTGTAACACAACACTGAGGAAATCTTAAAGTTAATCTGGCGAGTAAAGTATACAGTAAAACCTCACTTAAAGACAAACCTCAATAATAAAACCACCTCAAAATTAAGACACCATTTTTAATACCGTTTTCACTGTTTTGCTCTTTATGCAACCTCAATATTAAGATCAGTTTTCAAAGGTCCCATAGATGTTCTTATTATTGAAGTTTTACTATACATTGTACATTACGAAGCCAAGTATGCACACTGCTTCCCCTTCCATTTCAAGCAGCGTTTCTTTTCATTCTTCCGAGCCATGATCCCGAAATGAAATATGAATATACCGTGGTCGAGTGGTTAAGGCATCCGCCTTGGGAGCGGTAGGAATCTGTTCTGATATGGCAGGTTGGTGAGCCGCCAGCTAGTTAAATAATGGTAACTGTGCGCCTACCTGCCTGGTGCCTGATATTAAAGGATATGAATCGGGAAGTAAATGTGTCAGAAAGTCAGAAATGGCCGACGCGTTAAATAGGGGTGATTTTATAATAAGTAAACACTTTATACTTCACTTAAAAAAGCCACAGGCAGGAGATGTTGCATTATTTCTGTAATCACTGCACAGTAAGGATGGGTGAATTATCTCTTGAAATTACAATACCTGTTGCTATGCAGATGATAGCGACTGCCATCCCAACCTCTCCATTCTTCTGACAGCTAGATACAAATATGTAAAGAATAACCAAGAAAAGCGCCACGTTGATGCCGAAGAATCCGAATGTTACCAAAGCTTGTGTGGCTGCAAACCAGTCTACAATTAAAAAACAACAATAATACAAACTGAGATTGAAATTGTGTTAAATCGAAGATGACTTACCTGTAACCACGGACAAGCGCGAGCGGATACGGACGATCACGAGCTATCACGGACAATTACGATATATAACGAATATTACCAATGCCAAACCGAGTTTGAACATATTCAAGATGCGCATGTCTCTAAATACTAATATTAATACTACTACTTAGTAGTAAGTATATGAAATACATATATTTTACAGGCACAACTGAAGATAGAAAACAGCATATTTTTCAATTTGTAAATTCTCAACAACTTTACGAAATTACTACTATTGTCAACTTCACACCGGTTAGGAAACAAAACAAATTTATAGTGGTCAAAGGATAGGACTTTTGATCCGTAAGCCGTAAGCCGTATGTTCGAGTCCCGCCGTGGGTGATGTTGAGCTGCAATGTTCACAATCCTTGAACTAGGCGCGGATACTGGTTACTAACCTCAGACGCACTCATTAAGAGTAATTCATATACACTGTAACGCCTTGTTTTCAAAATCGATGTAAAAAATAATAAATTTTGCATTAACAAATCATACCGTTTGCCCATCCATCCGCCGGAGTGCAACTTGGCATGTTTCCGTTGGCGGTTGAGCAGAATCTCCACAGTCCGATATGATTCCCCAATGTAGATTCACCCCACCCAGTACACGTGTAAGCGATCCAAGAAAACAATGCAGCAATCAATAAAAGAGCAAAAGCTATTTTCGCGAACAAGCCCGCTCCCTTGAATCCGTCGACAACACCCATATTTGTTTTATTAATTATACGTACTGTATCTAAATTTTACAATAAACTGACCGTATACACCAATTAAAGTCCAATGAAGTACATGTATTAATTATGACAGTTTTTGAAAAACACCTTGGTATATGATTTCAGTAAAATGCAATTTTGAATAAAATTGCTAAGTTATAAAGTTATTGCTGATTACCGCAAACTGGCAATTGAGCAAGTTTTGCAATCGCTTTATGTTAAATACAAGCTCCAACAGATTGTCCAGTGTTACAGTTACTAAGACAAACACAACACACGTGGATACCCACTCTCAGTCTTACATTTTTCTGTAATACACATGGGCGTAGCAGAATGTTGCAAACAGTCTGAAGTGAATATAGTGTTACAAGCTACGGAAGCTCGCGATATTTCACTGCTCAAAGACTGTTAAATCAGTTGCAGATACGGACAGACAATCAGATGTTCTATAGTTAGTTCTGGTATCTGAGACGGACGGACGGAAGATGGACAGACAACGAGTACCACAAGGGACTAAGCAGCAAGGAAACAAATGGTTAATTACTTCTTGAGTAACTCAAACATATAAGCAAGAGTATAAACGGTTCAGGAATTTTATTCCCTGTGAAATGCCGCATCAATGCTATTTATTAATATTGTTAAGAACTACTTAGCAACCAGCAAATTTACACAATTGAGCAGAATGGGGTGTCGATGGCTTATCTATAAAGGTGACAAGAGTATACAATGATAACCGCAATGCTTAACATTACTTGGCTATGAAAACTAAATTAATCTCCCAAAATTTCACAGACAAGAACAACTCAAGCCTGTAGGCTACCAAATGACATTGAAATCTTTTATCAGCAAAACACACATTTTAAGACAATTAATCTTAACGTTTCTATGTACATGTAGTTATAATAATTCAAATCAATAATTTCTAAAGTAAAACTTAATCTTAAATAAATGTAGCTGACCTAAAGATATTTTATTTCTAAGGGAGATTCAAACAGAGAACATGAACTTTTATACCGATACTTCACACCGCTCCAACAGTATTTGAAGGAATCAACAAACATACCCTAAATTGGTTCAAAGTGGGTTTCACTGTCTTGAGTATGTGGCGTTCCCTGTAGCTACGTATTGTCTCTCTTCTAACAGTTTAAACACCTAAACTATTTGCAAAAACACATCTTAACATTCTAGGAATATTTACTTAATACAAAATTACATTGTAAGTCAAACAAGACATTTTGGTAACTTTTATAAAAGAAAATGTACTAGTAATAGAAATCTAGATGAACACGTTATCGTTTACGTCACTTATGACATCACAAACTAGAAGTCACATGACTAAACAATATTTAAAAATGGCTGCTAAATGCATAGACTGATTTGTGTTTTAAATAAACGTTCATAGTCTTAACAAGTGGAATGAGAACAAGTGAGTTAATGAAGTAAGAAGATCATACTAATGAGTGTCTTGTGTACCCACATATGTACGCCGACCGCATACAGATCAAAGAAACCTTTGCTCGGCCAATTAAGTCGGAAATATGTCTCACTTGCAACATTAAAGACCTCCATGCAACAAAATTGGTGTAAAAAACAGTTGACGATAAATGAAAACCTGTAAAAGACTTCCTGCAACCGCTGACCTTAGAGGCTTAAATTATACAGTAAAACCTCAATAATACGACCACCATTGGGACACTTGAAAACTGGTAATCTTACTGTAGTGGTCCTAATATTGAGGTTGAATAAAGAGCAAACACTGAAACTATTTCATTGTAAAACTACCCACGATCTTCGTTTTCTGTGAAACTCAAAAAAACATTGTTATGAAAGATATCGATGTTTGAACATTACTTTACTCAGATATGAGAATGCAGGTTTGAAGACTCGGATTTTATCATCGGATCCTTGAATTCAACAAATGCATTTTATTATCCGTTGTAAATCAACTCGGGTTATCAACCAGTCGATAACAAGATATTTTCTCAATATCTCCACTACTGGAGACGTGGCTTAATAGTTGTGGGTATGTAGTAAACCCTTGTTTATTGTATACACCTAGCAACATACTTGGCAGATGCGGCACAGCAATCTCGTCTGCACTCCTCGCCTCTCAGTCATTGACAGCGACAATGCCCGTATATTTTGTTTGATTGCGTTATGACAATCCATAAACACATTTTCATTTATTTGTATTTTGAGAAAAACTCTAAATGTGCTTGATATCACATAGTGGGTTTAATCACGTGATTGGATTTGACTTCTATTGTGCGAGAATGCGCCCAGAATTGTTATATCCCATATCACCTAAGTACGATCGATGGCAAATGTTTGCAAACTACGCTGAAACAATTTTCCAGAAGGCAAATGAGCGCCGGTTGTTATGGTACATTTTCTGTAAGGGACGTCATTTGAAGGAAACGCAACATGAGATGTCACTATTTGCAGGAAGGAAACAATATTTACACCATATAGTCACTTTGTTTCATATTGCCATATGGGGCAATATTGCTTAATGTCAGTACGTGGTGACGTCACATGTGACGTTTTCTGGAAATGACTTCACTTAAAGAAAAGGTTCGAAATCGTACAGCGGCGCTCAAATGTTGTTGAAGAATTTCTATGTTTCACTATGCAGGCGTATATGTGAACATTTGCGATTTTATGATTGTGATTCGGGTGTTTGCGAATTTCAACAAATATGATTGAGTTTTACCGCTATGGCGATGTAACAGTGGTCAACTAGAAAAACATGTGAGTGTATGTGTAGCATCTGTTTCTTCTGACCACAATCATAAATTATATCATTTTGCCTAAATGGATTTACATTTTTATTCAGGATAGACCGATTCATCATATATTATCTCAATAGATTTAGCAAGTGTTCATTTTGTAGATGTTGTTATTGATGAGATTATTATTTGTTCAGTTCTAAACTACTCAACGGACTGTACATTATTTACCGCAAAAATGTCGAATGGCTTATTGCATGAACGGAAATGTGCCTAGGTGTGGGTGTATTATATAGTAATATGTATATTGTATACCGGTCAACTTGTGTTTGTACAGTGGTGTTGATAGACATTGATGTAAATCACAGGAGATTGTCACGTGTTCTCTTTACTTCTCTTATATCCATTTTTGTGGTACATATACACAGGAGATTGCCACGTGTTCTCTTTACTTCTCTTATGTCCCTTTTTGTGGTACATATACATAGGAGATTGCCACGTGTTCTCTTTACTTCTCTTATATCCCTTTTTGTGGTACATATACACAGGAGATTGCCACGTGTTCTCTCTACTTCTCTTATATCCCTTTTTGTGGTACATATACATAGGAGATTGCCACGTGTTCTCTTTACTTCTCTTATATCCCTTTTTGTGGTACATATACACAGGAGATTGCCACGTGTTCTCTTTACTTCTCTTATATCCCTTTTTGTGGTACATATACACAGAAGATTGCCACGTGTTCTCTTTACTTCTCTTATATCCCTTTTTGTGGTACATGCACACAGAAGATTGCCACGTGTTCTCTTTACTTCTCTTATATCCCTTTTTGTGGTACATGCACACAGAAGATTGCCACGTGTTCTCTTTACTTCTCTTATATCCCTTTTTGTGGTACATATACACAGTATATTGTCACGTGTTCTCTTTACTTCTCTTATACCCCTTTTTGTGGTACATATACACAGTATATTGTCACGTGTTCTCTCCACTTCTCTTATCCCCTTTTTTGTGGTACATATACACAGGAGATTGTCACGCGTTCTCTTCACTTCTCTTATATCCCTTTTTGTGGTACATGCACACATAATATTGTCACGTGTTCTCTCCACTTCTCTTATATCCCTTTTAGTGGTACATATACACAGGAGGTTGTAACGAGTTCTCTCCACTTCTCTTATATCCCTTTTTGTGGTACATATACACAGGAGATTGTCACGTGTTCTCTCCACTTCTCTTATCTCCCTTTTTGTGGTACATGCACACATAATATTGTCACGTGTTCTCTCCACTTCTCTTATATCCCTTTTAGTGGTACATATACACAGGAGGTTGTAACGAGTTCTCTCCACTTCTCTTATATCCCTTTTTGTGGTACATATACACAGGAGGTTATCACGTGTTCTCTCCACTTCTCTTATATCCCTTTTTGTGGTACATATACACAGGAGGTTGTCACGTGTTCTCTCCACTTCTCTTATATCCCTTTTTGTGGTACATATACACAGGAGGTTATCACGTGTTCTCTCCACTTCTCTTATATCCCTTTTTGTGGTACATATACACAGGAGGTTATCACGTGTTCTCTCCACTTCTCTTATATCCCTTTTAGTGGTACATATACACAGGAGGTTGTCACGTGTTCTCTCCACTTCTCTTTTATCCCTTTTTGTGGTACATATACACAGGAGATTGTCACGTGTTCTCTCCACTTCTCTTATATCCATTTTTGTGGTACATATACACAGGAGGTTGTCACGTGTTCTCTCCACTTCTCTTATCTCCCTTTATGTGGTACATATACACAGGAGGGTGTCACGTGTTCTCTCCACTTCTCTTATAGCCCTTTTAGTGGTACATATACACAGGAGGTTGTCACGTGTTCTCTCCACTTCTCTTATAGCCCTTTTGGTGGTACATGTGACCTCATTGACTTGTATATGACGTCATTATTACTTTGATTATATCGGTAAACCACCGGAAAGCATGAATAAATGTCGATTCACTTTATAAAATTCAATAATCTTGATGTGCGCTATTACTATTCAGGTAACAAACTGCATGTAGCAGGTAGCGTGAAACTCCAGTATTCGTGAAAAGAACGTTACTCACTTTGAAACATCATCACAACTTTGTCTTCAAGAAAACTGTCAGAGACTTCAGCACAGTGTTTTGAACAAAGCATGTGACATTTTGTAAGTGTTATAATTATGATAATCGAAAAAGGTCAAATGATAAGGATCACGAAATGGAAATTGAAATGATTGCATACATTCTTATTGTAATACAAATGCCCCGACCTGACGGAAATCGTCTTGTGTCTTAAGTCCCGTATATCCCCGTATAAACGTATACAACGCGTATTTCATTGCCGCATTTCAATGCATGTATGATTGTGCTCGTGTTGAAATTACGGAAGCAAAAATATCTATATATAAATATGAATACTTCATTTCAATACAATACTAAAAATATGCACTGCTGACTTGGCAATTCACAAATTGTTAAGTAAGACTACCTCCAAATCGCATATCTATCATTTCGTATCATGTATTCGAAGGAAATATCCGTATTTGACCTCCGGTTGTCGAAGATCATCATTTGTATTTTAGAAAACTTTTAATATGATTGATATCACGTTTTGACCTCAGATTTGACCTCTAGTGTGCGAGAATGCGCCGGGGGTTGAACTATTAATAGCAAAATGTGTGCAAATTGTGTGCACACTACACTGAAACAATTTCCCAGTCAGCAGGAGATTTTCTGTTTTTATTTATGCAGTCGTGCATTTGAACATTTGAGTGTTTATGATTGTGATTATTGCCGTATTTATTGTCATTATGCCTAAATAGTTGTACATTATTGTTCAAGACAGACAATCGTACATTTCGCTCAATTTCACTTGAGCAAGGGTTCATTATGTAGATGTTGTTATTGTTGAGATACGTATCTGTTTCAAGAGTTCTTAACCCACTCAAAAGAATGTATATATTCGTCTGTATGAAAGTGAATATTTTATATTTTTTACTTATTTACCGAAATTTGTCGAATGGCTTATTTGCATAAACGGAAATTTGCCATCGTGTGGATGTATTATGTACGGTTACATACAAGTTTAGTGTATACTGGTCAACGTGTGTTTGTTCTAGGATTCCGTAATGAAGAGAATGAAATTCGGGACCAAGAACATTGGTCGGAGGGGTTTCCGATTTTCAGGGGTTCCGGTTTGGAGGGTGTCCGCTGTATATGGTTACAAACGAGTAACACATATACATACATGTATACATATACCGGTTAACTTGTGTTCGTACAAAGGTGTTGATAGGCATGGATGTAAACTACAGACGATTGTCACGAGTCCTCTCCCCCTTTTTATTCTTTCTATAGTATATGTATATATAATACATACAGAAGGGGAGGGCACTTGTGACAGACTCCTGTGATGTAAACGATAGCTTTCCACTGCCCTGCAGAAAAAAACGCGCCCTTCCAAGAATATTTCAATATAAGGCAATGCAAGCAGTTAGAATAAACTAACCAATGAGATTTATCAAGCTATAAAACGTAAAAAGTAAGTAATAATACGTCGATAATGTAAACATTTACGTGTTTAAATTAAGTCTTAAAAATCGTGTTTTACTTCCAGGAGGTCGTGAGTCAATATCGTTAAATTTTAATGAAACTCGTCAGCATGTGTGAATAAACAAACGGTAACTACTAGTAACAGACACATGTTTACATTACTTGTTGATTTTGTTCATTTTTGTATTTGTTTTATAGAACAAATAGCATAAACTTGCCAAGTATATTACGTTTTCTGTGAATGCTTGTTTGTTTGTACATTAATTTTTTATATTGTGAATAAATTGTTATGTTGTATGAAAAGCAAACGTTTTGTTTTATAGACGAAGGTATTCATATATGAGTTACATTGTCTCCCTTACATTGCCGTGTTATCGTCACGGTGATCTCCCTTGATTTCCAAATAAAAATATATATCAAAGGACTGAAGGTCCTGGAAGACGCTTCCAAGGCAAGACTGCACGTTTTCCATATTATCGTACTAGAAATTAATACGCTTTTCGGGTAAACTCATTCGCCTTAGAAAATGACACAAATAATCAAGAAAAGCCGTTTATATCAAGACTCCCGCCATTTTAGAATTTATATATCCCTGACAAATCAGCCATTATACTCATCAAATCTATTATAAAATCAGAGGACTTTATAAGTACTATTTTCTCTAGACGATGAATATTGTTGTACTTCGAGTAAACCATTCTGATGACGATGATATCAATGAAACGCTAAAGCACCTCAATAAATCGCATGTTCACGTGATCTAGAAACTTTATATAAAACACTATTCCTAGCAATATGTGTGTATCATAAAATGAGCACGTGATTTTGAAACATCAGCAGGGCCGCCACACCTTTCTGAAAGAGGATGTGAAGGGGTTTGGTAGTCAATGGAGACGACGTTGGTTGATTGCGATACACTGTCATTGCTATGCCCCCCGCAAAGAATAGCGAAGAGAATTGAAGCGTTACCCCGTCCGTCTGTCCGTCCTACGACTGTGCGAAAAAGTGGTTTCCGACCAATAACTCTTGAAAGGTTCAATGGATTCAATTCATATTAGGCACATAAGCACATGGTCATAAAATACAGGTTAAGTTCGATTTCGGTTACTATCCACCAATCTATGCAGCAGTTATGATCTTTTTTAGACTTTAAAAATACGTTTCCTACACAGACATACGTTTCCAGACAGACGCAAGGACGGACGAAAAGGGGTAACACTTGATAGTATCACCACAAAGTTTAACAATATTGGGACAGATATTATCCAGATCAGAAGCTATAAAAATGTCTAATTTTCCTATTATTCTCCGAACATCATACGTAGTAATGAAGTCTATGTTTAAAAAGTCTGAATTGATTTTATTATTTAAGTATGTTTCAAAAGTGTGGTAATATAATATAATTATCAGGATCAAATTTAATATTTTGAATGATGTCTGCAATGTTAGTGAAGTGTGTGTTGATTGCTTCCAGAATAGTTTTGGTATCATCAATGTATTCGTTACCATGTTTGATTCGTTGTGGTACTGCAAGACATGTTTGAGGTTTTGTGAGTGAATTTAAAGAAACTTTGTTGATTTATTTGCCATTATTGACTTATTGTAAAATTGTTGTTTGCTCTTACGAATGATGTGTGTGACATAATTTCGCTGCTTTTTATACTGGTCTATGTTATTTGGCTTTTTTAATGTATTACGAGTTCTTATTGCTGATCTTATTTCCCCTGTAAACCAACCTGGTAAAGATATACAGTTTGATATTTTTGTTAAGCGTCAACCTTGCTTCGCAAAACCTAGCTACTTATTCGAAAAAATAAACAAAGTCGTTCCGAAAAAACACAAAGCCAAATAATAGACGATGACTGTGTGACTTCACATGTTTTAATGAGGTAAACATGATAAAAGTATAACAAAACAACTTGTTTCTTTATAAAACATTAGAAGTCTAACAGAAAAACTGACTAGTTTTCACTCATTATTTTCAAACATTAATACGAAAGAGCGGTTACTTCCCTTGGTTTTTTTTTAAACTTACGAAAATATAATTTTTTTTGGCTCAAAGGGCTCAACACCTAGGTGCACGAGGACGCTTAACGAATTATAAAACTGCATGGCCTTAATTGACAGCACTCATATACTTGCTGTCATCTATACAGGTCCCATGAAGCAACAATCAGCACATATTAACAACTATGATCGGTTATCTCGTTCAGGTCGTCTTTAAATAATCGTTAGTTACCGGTATCCCCGATGACAATTTAAGGCCCGGTCCGGTGGGTCGATTGTGTTACTCAGACTTATGATTCTTCGCCACAAATAATGCAGCACGGATGAACCGAACTAAGGAATCGGTACCAATTACCTTGGGTATGTCGTTGTACCGCAAACACTCAACATTTTACGTTGGCCTTACTGGCAGTTAAAATGTATCGACACTAAACTACACTAGTATATACGCTGTTTTAATTAAGACATGGTATGAACACTCACCTAATTTAAAAACACTACAAATATGTCATACTGCCTTCCACTGGAGTTCGTGTCTTGAACTTCGTGACACACGCATCCCGAGTTGACTTAATAATAATAATGATAATAGCTTTATTTTCAGAAAGTGAACGCAAAAGAAAGCTTTACATTGATACATATTAGGACATACTAACAAATACAAAGCACGTCTTATTTCCATGTGACCTCCCATAAATCATTATAAAGAAGGTTAAAAACTGGTGAGAGTTACAAATATACCTTAAAGTTATAATGAATTGATTTTATATGAAACATATTACATACATGTAGAACTAATATTAACAATTAAGACAATCTAAACTTGAAGAAACAACACTAAAAGCACTAAACAATATGACAGACACACACACACACATTTCACAAAAAGTGAAGAAACAATCCAAATGCTTTTGTTATTGCAAAGAATTCATTGAACGAATTTCTACGGTGATGTCAGTCTATTTTTCGTCAATATCAAATTGGATTAATTCAGCAAGGTAATATAATTTTAGTGTAATTGACTGGTTAATGACACGTGTTGAAAGAGTAGGTCAACATGTATGCTCCTAGAACCTAGCACAACGGGCCATATGCTACATTTGAGCGCTACTGTACGATTTTCAATCTCTTCTTTAAGTGACGTTATTTCCAGGAAACGTCACATGTGACGTCACCATGTACTGCCAGTAAGCAATATTTGCCCCATATGGCAATATGAAAACGAAGTGACCAATTGTTTCCTGCTAGTCGGGGTTCACTGCCTTTACTGTCGTATAAGTAAAGGACCTCAATACTATTAAGGTAAGACCACTCTAATACTCATCACCATGAGTCTTAACTAAACTGTTTCTATGCGTTTCAGGATCACATGCGACAACTAAATGCAAAATAATACAAAGTTTTACCGTGCCGTTTTAAAGATTTTCAAGATTTAAGATTAAACCGACTTGCTTTGAGGGGTCACAAATTCCACTCATAATCTTCATGCATAGAATTATGTTTTTAGTTCAAAATGAGCCTATTTTATCAGTTGTTTGTGTTTTTCTTAAAAATAAATAGCTAGTGATATCATAAGGAAAAATAATCGAAAATAATATGCTCTGTAAAAAAATAGGTGCTACTTCATATGCATACACCCTTCTGTGAATGACCCTAATGTTTTAAGTCACAATAAGAAATACAAATGTTCAAGGTAGTATAATCATATATAAAAACGTGAGTACTCTAACAAAATGGACATCAACATTATCCTCAACACCTCTTACCATGCAGAATTATCAAACTTTGGAGAAATATGGCATTTTTTTAGAGACCAATTGATATTTTTATATCAGTTATATTGCCAAAACAGTCTATAAAACACGAAAGAAAATTGGACCTAGCGGGGAATTGAACACAGGACCTTTCGCATGTAAGGCAAGAAGCTTAACACATAGGCTAAGGATTGATGTTGACCAAGGTGTTCCAAATGATGCGAAATTTACATTCTCATTAGGGTGGCCTTACCTTAAGATATTGAGGCAGGGAACCAGAATATGTTTACTGCTTGCAAATAGTGACATTACATGTTGCGTTAAAAAGGACGTCACTTACAGAAGAGGTTGTAAATCCCCAAACAGCGTTCATTTAAGGTTATCACACTCATGGATTGTAGAATTCTTCGTATTGTAGGTTGACACAAAATACTCGCAGAAAGGCGTAAAAATGTGTTTGTTCAGGTTTCCCGACCTACTCAATTTTTTAAAATCTATGTTAAACTTGCTTCGTTTGAAAAAAAAAATGTCCGACCTATCTACTAGACAATGTATTTGTTTGGGGTATGAAACCTGAAATAAACATATATTTTTTTAGGCTGAAGTCAAATATCAAGTCTGACTATTTTAAACTGTCCAAATAAATGCCTAGTATTGAAAACTATTTGTAATACTAAAACATATTCATATACCAAAATATTTAGATACCAAAAATAAATACATATTTTAATTAATTAATCTCCTTTCTTCGAGTCTAGAAACATCAAAACTCCGGCAACGATCTCCAACAGCAAGGCAACAATGGATAGACCGAAACAGTAGCTTAATTTGAATTCCGGAACAGCGCCTTGGGATAATGCAGAGGAAATTAAATAGAAGTCTCTGAAATTGACCCCAAACACAATCACGCCTATCAGGTATAACACACCTGAAATAATGAATTGAGAAAAAGCGTTGAAATCAAAAGAAAATTATGAATGTACAACGTTTAGAAACACTCTTTTATTGTAAATAATGGTACAGTGATGGTTAGATACTAACAAAATATTACAACAATTTAGAAGATGTAAAGGACTAGATGTAACATCCCCAAAACTGGGACTCCCTATACAGATCAAATCAGATAACACACCTGAAAGAAAATGACTTGAATAATGATTTTGTAATCAGAAGACAATATTGTAGATAATGATAAACAGTATAACCTCAATAATAAGATCACCATTGGGATCCTTGAAAAGTGGTGTCTTAATATTGAGGTGGTCTTATACTTGAGTCTGAATAAAGAGCAAAACAGTGAAAATGGACTTGAAAATTGTGTTCTTAATATTGAGGTGGTATTATATTTGAGATGGTCTTTAAGTGAGGTTTTACAGTACTGGTTTTCACATACAAATGTACATATACCTACTGAGAAAAGATAAAATAAGAGCCTTGTAGTGCCACATATAGCCCGTGCCGCATTTAGGCCGCGGACGATCTTAATGCGTGATGCATTAAGGTCGTAACGAGGTGAACTATATGCGGCAAAAAGGCATGGTCATGCCGCATACAGATATTTTATGTTAGGTCCCAAAGATGTTCTTATTATTGAAGTTTTACTAAACATTGTACATTACGAAGTCAAGTATGCACACTGCTTCCCCTCCCATTTCAAGCAGCGTTTCTTTTCATTCTTCCGAGCCATGAGCCCGAAATGAAACATGAATATACCGTGGTCGAGTGGTTAAGGCATCCACCTTGGGAGCGGTAGGCGGTCTGTTCTGATATGGCCGGTTGGTGAGCCGCCAGTTAGTTAAATAATGGTTACTGTGCGCCTACCTGCCTGGTGCCTGATATTAAAGGATATGAATCGGGAAGTAAATGTGGTCAGAAAGTCAGAAATGGCTTGCCCTTTAAATAGAGGTGATACTATAATAAGTACACTTTACTTCACTTTACTTAAAAAAGCCATAGGCAGGAGATGTTGCATTATTTCTGTAATCACTGCACAGTAAGGAAGGGTGAATTATTACTCAAAATTTACAATACCTGTTGCTTTGCAGACGATAGCTGCTGCCTTTCCAACCTCTCCATTCTTCTGACAGCTAGATACAAATATGTAAAGAATAACCAAGAAAAGCGCCACGTTGATGCCGCAGAACCCGAATGTTACTAAAGCTTGGGTGGCTGCAAACGAGACTACAATTGAAAAACAACAATAATACAAACTTAGATTGAAAAATGTGTTAAATCGAAGATGACTTACCAGTAATTTTTGCTAGGTTCCCACTCTCGTGCGATCTGTTAAGAACGCCACGATTGGCCATTCGTAGCAGATCTTGGAATTTCTCTGAAATCTCAGGTTTGGATACGAGGTGATACGAGTTGATACGTTCTGATACGATTTGTTGCGCTCGGATGCGATCTGTTCACGATTTGTCAATTGCAGGCGTCACGATCTGTCACGGTCTGATCTTCCGTTCAGTTACGATCACATACGTTCCGATAGGATTGTTTCGATTGGGTCCACGATTGGGTCTCGCACTGACACGATCACCACGATCGGGTTTCCCGAATTGGGATGATCTGGTACGTGCAGATACGTTCCGATACGTTCATCAGGAACCGATGCTCTCCGTTACGTAAGGATACGATCGTGGTTGCGATGTCTTTCACGATCATGATCGAGGGTGATCACGATTTGAGCTACGACTGGACCCCGACGGGTATATATAGAGCCCGACTGACCATGGACTTCATTGTTTCTTGAACTTTTACAGAGTAAACACTACAACCCTCAACCATTAATGATGGCAGGAGTTGCGGATGATGACAGCATGGCATTTGCAGTATTACTGTATACTTACATTATCGCCAGAGAGGAAGAAGACGAGCAGCAGACAGACCAGCTACAATCTCAACCACAAAGGCCCAGAGATTCTCCTTCTGGGTAACATCCTTGAACCCCGAAAGGCGTTTGCTGTACAGGACCTCATTTCGCATGAGGAACTCAATGATTTCCTCCTTTTGCTGTTCACAGAAAGCAGTGACTGTTTTCTTTCTTTTTGCTTTCTCGGAGGGGTAGCTCTCATCTGTCTCCTCTGGCTGGACTGGTTCTGGCTCCGGGTGTGGGACAGCCTTGCCCTTTCCCTTTCCCTTCTTGCCTCTGGTACCATTGGGTGGCATGTCGCAAAGGCTCAACAAATTACTTGCACTTGCAGGTTACTTAGATGTGCTATCTTCAAGAGTAGATCGCGGAATGAGACTCATTAAATCTTCTCCGGTATATAAATATGGGCACGAGAACTCGTAACAGATCGTGAGCGTTCGTGTAAAAACGTAACTACTCGTATCTACTCGTATCTACTCGCATTTACTCGCATCTTCTCGTATCAACTCCTATCTGCTCGTAAGTTATTCGTGTCAGGTCTTGAGCAAGCGTAACAGATCGTGACAGATCGTGGAAGATCGTGGAAGATCGTGGGAGATCGTGGAAGATCGCAACACATCTCAACAGAGCGTGGTTTTTGTCTTGTCTAAGATCGATCCCGATCACCACGATTTGCAAGCACGATTAGATGCGATCCGTCGCGCTTTGTTACGATGCAATACGATCTGATCCCGATTGACAATAGATCGTGTTGAACGTAGAAATTTTTTGAACCGTTCAAAAAGTTTCTACGATTAGCACGATTGCCAGGACTGACCTCAAGATCTGATAAGATCTGATAGGATATCCACGATTAGTCCACGATTGAGACCACGATTTTAATCGTGCCGCGAATCGTGATAGTGGGAACCTAGTATACCATGGACTAGCGCGAGCGGATACGGACGGTCGCGAGCTATTACGGGTAATTACGATATGACATTATGAATGCCAAAACGATTTCATATTAAAGATGAATATGTCTCTAATTCTACAAACATCACTTTGTTTGCTGGAAGCTTGTTCAATTCTCTAGTTGAATAACACGTGTTCATAATGATGACTATGACAATAATCATGTGAGTCAGGATTTTAAATACGTTCAACACGCATGTTTTGTATTTATTAATTATTATTATTTATGATAATAGTTCTGCACTGCAACCTTCTTTCGTCTGGTTGACTGTGTTGGCTGTTTATTTAGCCATTTTTAAGAGTTGACCGAGACAAGGTTGAACAAGACTAGTTGCTTCCATGTCCGTTTGATTAAAAATGCTAAATCAAAAGGTTGAAACTTCCATTATATTCATCTAATAATGGCAAAAAAAGAACACCTCTGCACATTGAGCTCGCTATCTACAGAGTAAAGGGAAATAACAATATTCTGGCACAATAAAAACAATACCTCTGTCCCTTATTCGATTTTGCCGTAAAAAAAATAGAAAACAATATCTGTGCAGTTATCAGTGGTAGCAGACACAACAGTAACACTACTATCACTGATAATACAACAAGCAATACTAACAGTAATTCTACTATTTTACAGGCACACCTGAAGATAGTAAACAGCATATTTTTCAATTTGTAAATTCTCAACAACTTTACGAAATAACACAATCACTAGCCCAGTCTCATTACCACACAGGATAGTGCTGACTACGCAGGATAGTATTAGGAGTAATACTGTTGGTTTTGTTAGTGCTGCTACTACTGTCGACTTCACACCGGTTCGAACAAAAAACACAAATTTATAGTGGTCAAAGGATAGGACTTTTGATCCGTAAGCCGTATGTTCGAGTCCCGCCGTGGTCGATGTAGAGCTGCAATGTTTATAATCCTTGAATAAGGCGCGGATACTCGTTACTAACCTCAGACTCACTCATTAAGAATAATTCCACGCCCTCCAAACACGCGCTTTTCCTCCAAATTGAGAACAGTGTAAGCAAGGCGAACGAGTTTTCCGATATGCAGCGCAGGAGTAGTTTGTAAATTGATTCCTGTGTGGCGCTAGAACTTTTACGACTTTCGCAAGTCAGTGTCAGAAATTTCGAAAATGTCATATTCGGTTTGTATTTTGTAAAATTCCACCAATCAAACTAAGACTTGGTTCTGCATCAAGAACAAGTATTTAAAAATGGTATAGCATTGCCCGATTTTTGAAAAACAATTACTGCTTTTTGTACAAAGAAAACATATACGACATTACTCACCTTTTTGACTAACCGAAACTACTCCCGCGCTGCATATCGTTCGCTTCGCTTACACTGTTCTCAATTTGGAGGAAAAGCGCGTGTTTGGAGGGCGTGAATTCATATGTACTGTAACACCTTGTTTTTAAAATCGATGTAAAAATTAATAAATTTTGCATTAACAAATCATACCGTTTGCCCATCCATCTGCCGAAGAGCAACTTGGCCTGTTTCCCATGACGGTGAGCAGAATCTCCACAGTCCGATATGAGTAGATTCCGATTTCCCCGATGTAGCTTCACCCCACCCAGTACACGTGTAAGCGATCCAGGCAGATAATGCAGCAATCAATAAAAGAACAAAAGCTATTTTCGCGAACAAGCGCGCTCCCTTGAATCGGTCGACAACACTCATGTTTGTTTTATAAATTATACGTACAGTATCTAATTTTTTACAATAAACTGACAGTATTAATTCACCCGACTTTTGTAATAAACACTTTGTCATATATATATACATGACACGGACATATAATATGGTTAATATGTCCTTGTACATGATAAGGAAAATTATTCAATTTCCTTATCATGTATGTATATATATATATGCATGACGCGGACATATAATATGGTTTATATTTCCTTTTACATGATAAGGAAAATTATTCATATATATATATTGTTTTTCAAGAACAAGCCTACTTTTGTATTTGCACATTTTCCTTATAAGTTGTTCAAAAAACAATGTTAATATTATTATATTTAAGCTACTATAAATGATCATTTGACATTAGACGAATGTGCATACACTTTACTGCTGCTAAATGCTAACAACATTTTATTCTCTAACTAAATGGACGTGTTTATGATATGTAAATGTTTTATTATCAGATATTACAAAAAAAATAGATCTAACAAAATATAGAACTATTTCCATGCTAGTCACTTCAGGTTTATTTTACTTTGCCACCGGAAACCCATATGTCGAACGTACATTTCCCGGGTTACTAACCTGTACTAGCATATTCTTCGTAATAAATGTAACTCGACCACATTTCTCGCATGCAAAAGAGGTGGCTCGAACCGTGACCTCCTGTTCTGAAGGCCGATGCTCTACCACGTCAGTTATTGTCGTTGACAATTATTTTATATTGGAGAAGATCAACACATTTGAGTATTTCAGGGAGGTTACCTAGTTTAAGTATGTAGACTGTTAATACAGTTTATAAGTGCGCTCCCTGATCATGGTCGTTTTGGACATTAAGATATAGTCAACTTCTACCAAATCAGCATGGAAGTTTATATATATACTCTACTACATTGAAACATAATCAACAGAGTTTATGACGCAATGGCTTCTTATTCACTTGTGACAAGTTTTTGTTTTGCTTACGGCTGACTTGGGTAGGTACAGGAAACATGTCAAAATGTTGGTATTTGTATGAATTGGTCGTTCTGTATTTTTAGCAAGATAATACTAGTGCAATTCTCATGAATGAGTCCTTAAAATTTAGACCCCGAAGTGCACCAAAAGCCACCATTACATACCTATATTGTATAAGTTTACAGATTTAGCGCCAAAACATACACTTGAACTATTCGATAAATTAATCACACCTATACTGAATTACTCATCCGAAGTATGGGAGTTCTATTAGGCGACCGAAATCGAACAAACGCACTTACATGTCTGTAACATTTCTGTAAACGTCTATGGGAGTTAAACTGACGACTCAAAATGAAGTTTTGTATGGAGAACTAGGCAGGTATGATATGGAAGCTACCAGGTATGATATGGAAGCTACCAGGTATGATATGGAAGCTACCAGGTATGATATGGAAGCTACCAGGTATGATATGGAAGCTACCAGGTATGATATGGAAGCTACCAGGTATGATATGGAAGCTACCAGGTATGATATGGAAGCTACCAGGTATGATATGGACGCTACCAGGTATGATATGGAAGCTACTAGAATGTACAACATTATTAAATACTGGCTAAAAATATGCTTTGCCCCAGATAGAAAACATTAAACAATGTTATATTTTACTCAAAAATTAGTTTGAACTAAACCCGTGTAAGGTTAATTGGGTCTCACGACTTAAGTCTCTTTTGTCTAAGCTTGGTGTTTATGATGCTTGGTTGACTATTTAGAAAACATAATTTATATCTCGATATAATGAAATTTCTAAATTTCACAAACCCAAATTACATGTTTTCTCGCCATTTGTCACGCTGCTTATTACTGTAAAAATGATTATTGCTGCTTTGTAAAATATGCAGTTTTCAATATGCAAATATATCTATCTACATATCTGTATATTGTAAAAATTAGCCGGGGAAGACCGCCGGACCCCACTTAAGGGAGATGGATACACCCTCCCGTTCCTACCACCACTGAGCCTCAAGTGCGAGGCATTTGTCCTCATGTTCGGCACCCCCATTCTGAAATTTCTGGATCCGGGCCTGGGTGTGCGTTTCTTTTAGCATTTTAAGTACAATACATCCATTTATTATCAATATCCTCTTTACTACCAGTATAGCGGAAGCAAGTGTAATAAAAGTTAGCCCCCTGTTGTGCACCTTAGCCTTTTGTGGCCGTCAAGTAACATCGTATGCTTTTCACTCTACATAAGCCAGGCACTTTCAAATTCCTTATCATGTATATACAGAAAGCGTCTGTGAAAACATATTGATGTAATTTATTTTCTACGCTCAAACTGGTCTTTCCTTTTGGCTACTTTGTCATGTATAAACACTGGTGTCAACTTTTGGTACAAATATATGTAATACACCTTTTTAATTTATTGGTCACATTTAAAAAATGTCATACACAAATTCCTGCACATTAAAGACAGACACCTGACAATTAGACATTCAGATACCTGGTGCAAAGGTGTGAACAACATCATATCATATCTAAGGTAGTGACACAGTAAACTCTCACGGAGTGTAATTTCTAAATTTGCTAATTTAATTCTATTACCACGGACATAATAAACCTTTTTATATGGTGTATATGTCCGTGCAATAACGAATGATTTAAACTGATTTATAAATCCCACTGTATGGTGATAATTAATGATTTATATTAGTACATGAAATTTGTGGAAGATCAAGTTTACACCACATATATCTAGAACGATTTTTCTGTACTATTATATATAACTATTATGTTCAATTTTGTTTCAAGTTTATATCTTTGCGCTGAATAAAACAAAATGTTTTTTCACAATTGAAATTAAGCTGCTGCTAAAGAAAATACGACACAAGAGTCGCGATATGGTCTTCTAGAAGAAATTAATTTCATGAAGCTTAACGCTATATTATTGCATACATGCAGTCTACACTTTACCACCATAAACCATGGTCCAGCGAACAGTTTGATTGAGATAATATCTTACCAATCTCATTAAAATCAGCTTCAGTCGCACTCTCCTATACTATAAATACTATAACTGACAGCGGAAAGTAATGGAGCTAAAGTTAGGGACTGATTTCAATGAGATTGATATCTTACGAGACCACATGTGGAGATTAAACTTGTCACAAGGAAGACTAACCGAAATCGTTATCACTCGCTAATCTTCGTGAATTTCCGTGAGATTGACAGGTACTTCATATATCACTAATTTCCCCCATTTTGTTTCCATAATAAATTACATCAATCGACACCGTTGGAACAAGCATAAAATATCCTAACAGAATCCGCTTGAAACTTTGAATTCCTGTCTAAGGATAAGTTATAATAGTGATTTAAACACGTCGGACGTCCAGGAAAAAAGCACCGTTCACACTGATTTCAACAGGAAACTGGGTGGCTCAAGAAAACAGTAAATTCCCCCGCCTAAAATTTTCAATATTTTTATACGATTGAAAAGACAATACATTGAGGTTTCCAAATCGGCTTGAAACTTTTGAATATGTTAAAAAATATAGAAATAATCGTAATAAATACGTAGCGTTCCCCATCTAATCAATGCAATTAAGACGACTGGAAATATCGATTTTTGGCCGATGCGATAAGCGATATTGTTGGACATGAATTAAAGTCCAATTAAGTACATGTATTAATTATGACTGTTTTTGAAAAACACCTTGGTATATGTTTTCAGTAAAATACACTTTTGAATAAAATTGCTAAGTTATTAAGTTATTGCTGATTACCACAAACTGGCAATTGAGCAAGGTTTGCGATCGCTTTATGTTAAATACAAGCTCCAACAGATTGTCCAGTGTTACAGTTACTAAGACAAACACAACACACGTGGATACCCACTCTCAGTCTTACCTTTGTCTGTAATACACATGGGCGTAGCAGAATGTTGCAAACATTCAGAAGTGAATATATTGTTACAAGCTACGGATGCTCGTGTTACTTCACTGCTCAAAGACTGTTAAATCAGTTGCAGATACGGACAGACAGTCAGATGTTCTATAGTTAGTTCTGGTATCTGAGACGGACGGACGGACGGAAGATGGACAGACAACGAGTACCACAAGGGACTAAGCAGCAAGGAAACAAATGGTTAATTACTTCTAGGGTAACTCAAACATATAAGTAAGTGTATAAACGGTTCATGAATTTTATTCCCTGTGAAATGCCGCATCATTGCTATCTATTAATATTGTTAAGAACTACTTTGCAACCAGCAAATTTACACAATTAAACGGAATGGGGTGTCGATGGCTTATTATAAAGGTGACAAGAGTATGCAATGATTACCATAATGCTTAACATTACCTGGCTATGAAAACTAAATAAATCTCACAAAATTTCACAGACAAGAACCAAATGACATTGAAATCTTTTATCAGCAAAACAATCATTTTAAGACAATTCGGCCTAATCTTAAAGTTTCTTTGTACTTATAATAATTCAAGTATTTACTTAATCTTAAATAAATGTAGATGACCTAAAGATATTTTATTCCCAAGAGAGTTTGAAACTGTGAACATGAACTTTTATACCGATACCTCACACTGCTCCAGCAGTATTTGAAGAAAGCAACAAACATACCCAAAATGGGTTCTAAGTGGGTTCTAACAGTTTAAACACCTCAAATATTTCCAAAACACATCATAAACATTCTATGAATATTTACTTTATACAAACTTACATTGTAAGTCAAACAAGACATTGGGTAACTTTTCTATAAGAAAATGTACTAGTTATAGAAATCTAGATGAAGACGTTATCGATGACGTCACTTATGACATCACAAACTAGAAGTCACATGACTAAACAATATTTAAAAATGGCTGCCAAATGCATAGACTGATTTGTGGTTTAAATAAACGTTCATAGTCTTAACAAGTGTGATGAACAAATGAGTTAATGAAGTAAGAAGATCATACTAATGAGTGTCTTGTGTACCCACATATGTACGCCGACCGCATACAGATCAAAGAAACCTTTGCTCGGCCAATTTAGTCGGAAATATGTCTCACTTGCAATATTGAAGACCTTCATGCAACTAAATTGGTGTAAAAAACAGTTGTCGATCAATGACAACCTGTAAAAGACTTCCTGCAACCGCTGACCTTAGAGGCTTAAATTATACAGTAAAACCTCAATAATACGACCACCATTGGGACACTGGTATTCTTACTGTAGTGGTCTTAATATTGAGGTTGAATAAAGAGCAAACACTGAAACTATTTCATTGTAAAACTACCCACGATCTTCGTTTTCTGTGAAACTCAAAAAACATTGTTATGAAAGATATCGATGTTTGAACATTACTTTACTCAGATATGAGAATGCAGGTTTGAAGACTCGGATTTTATCATCGGATCCTTGAATTCAACAAATGCATTTTATTATCCGTTGTAAATCAACTCGGGTTATCAACCAGTCGATAACAAGATATTTTCTCAATATCTCCACTACTGGAGACGTGGCTTAATAGTTGTGGGTATGTAGTAAACCCTTGTTTATTGTATACACCTAGCAACATACTTGGCAGATGCGGCACAGCAATCTCGTCTGCACTCCTCGCCTCTCAGTCATTGACAGCGACAATGCCCGTATATTTTGTTTGATTGCGTTATGACAATCCGTAAACACATTTTCATTTATTTGTATTTTGAGAAAAACTCTAAATATGCTTGATATCACATAGTGGGTTTAATCACGTGATTGGATTTGACTTCTATTGTGCGAGAATGCGCCCAGAATTGTTATATCCCATATCACCTAAGTACGATCGATGGCAAATGTTTGCAAACTACGCTGAAACAATTTTCCAGAAGGCAAATGAGCCGGTTGTTATGGTACATTTTCTGTAAGTGACGTCATTTGAAGGAAACGCAACATGAGATGTCACTATTTGCAGGAAGGAAACAATATTTACACCATATAGTCACTTTGTTTCATATTGCCATATGGGGCAATATTGCTTAATGTCAGTACGTGGTGACGTCACATGTGACGTTTTCTGGAAATGACTTCACTTAAATAAAAGGTTCGAAATCGGACAGCGCGCTCAAATGTTGTTGAAGAATTTCTATGTTTCACTATGCAGGCGTATATGTGAACATTTGCGATTTTGTGATTGTGATTCGGGTGTTTGCGAATTTCAACAAATATGATTGAGTTTTACCGCTATGGCGATGTAACAGTGGTCAACTAGAAAAACATGTGAGTGTATGTGTAGCATCTGTTTCTTCTGACCACAATCATAAATTATATCATTTTGCCTAAATGGACTTACATTTTTATTCAGGATAGACCGATTCATCATATATTATCTCAATAGCTTTAGCAAGGGTTCATTTTGTAGATGTTGTTATTGATGAGATTCTTATTTGTTCAGTTCTAAACTACTCAACGGACTGTACATTACTCACCACAAAAATGTCGAATGGCTTATTGCATGAACGGAAATGTGCCTAGGTGTGGGTGTATTATATAGTAATATGTATATTGTATACCGGTCAACTTGTGTTTGTACAGTGGTGTTGATAGACATTGATGTAAATCACAGGAGATTGTCACGTGTTCTCTTTACTTCTCTTATATCCCTTTTTGTGGTACATATACATAGGAGATTGCCACGTGTTCTCTTTACTTCTCTTATATCCCTTTTTGTGGTACATATACACAGGAGATTGCCACGTGTTCTCTTTACTTCTCTTATATCCCTTTTTGTGGTACATATACAAAGGAGATTGCCACGTGTTCTCTTTACTTCTCTTATATCCCTTTTTGTGGTACATATACACAGGAGATTGCCACGTGTTCTCTTTACTTCTCTTATATCCCTTTTTGTGGTACATATACACAAAAGATTGCCACGTGTTCTCTTTACTTCTCTTATATCCCTTTTTGTGGTACATGCACACAGAAGATTGCCACGTGTTCTCTTTACTTCTCTTATATCCCTTTTTGTGGTACATGCACACAGAAGATTGCCACGTGTTCTCTTTACTTCTCTTATATCCCTTTTTGTGGTACATATACACAGTATATTGTCACGTGTTCTCTTTACTTCTCTTATACCCCTTTTTGTGGTACATATACACAGTATATTGTCACGTGTTCTCTCCACTTCTCTTATCCCCTTTTTTGTGGTACATATACACAGGAGATTGCCACGTGTTCTCTTTACTTCTCTTATAACCCTTTTTGTGGTACATGCACACAGGAGATTGTCACGTGTTCTCTTCACTTCTCTTATATCCCTTTTTGTGGTACATATACACAGGATATTGTCACGTGTTCTCTCCACTTCTCTTATATCCCTTTTTGTGGTACATGCACACAGGATATTGTCACGTGTTCTCTCCACTTCTCTTATATCCCTTTTTGTGGTACATGCACACAGGATATTGTCATGTGTTCTCTCCACTTCTCTTATATCCCTTTTTGTGGTACATGTGACCTCATTGACTCGTATATGACGTCTGAATTACTTTGATTATATCGGTAAACCACCGGAAAGCATGGAATAAATGTCGGTTCACTTTATAAAATACAATAAACTTGATGTGCGCTATTACTATTCAGGTAACGTACTGCGTGTAGTAGGTAGCTTGAAACTCCAGTATTCGTGAAAAGAACGTTACTCACTTTGAAACATCGTCACAACTTTGTCTTCAAGGAAACTGTCGGAGACTTGAGGGCAGTGTTTTGAACAAAGCATGTGACATTTTGTAAGTGTTATAATTATGATAATCGAAAAAGGTCAAATGATAAGGATCACGAAATGGAAATTGAAATGATTGCATACATTCTTATTGTAATAGTCCCGTATATCCCCGTATAAACCTATACAACGCGTATTTCATTGTCGCATTTCAAAGCATGTATGATTGTGCTCGTGTTGAAATTACGGAAGCAAAAATATCTATATATAAATATGAATACTTCATTTCAATACAATATTAAAAATATGCACTACTGACTTGGCAATTCACAAATTGTTAAGTAAGACTACCTCCAAATCGCATATCTATCATTTCGTATCATGTATTCGAAGGAAATATCCGTATTTTAACTTCCGGTTGTCGAAGATCATCATTTGTATTTTAGAAAACTTTTAATATGATTGATATCACGTTTTGACCTCAGATTTGACCTCTAGTGTGCGAGAATGCGCCGGGGGTTGAACTATTAATAGCAAAATGTGTGCAAATTGTGTGCAAAATGTTTGCAAATTGTGTGCACACTACACTGAAACAATGTCCCAGTCAGCAGGAGATTTTTATTTATGCAGTCGTGCATTTGAACATTTGAGTGTTTATGATTGTGATTATTGCCGTATTTATTGTCATTATGCCTAAATAGTTGTACATTATTGTTCAAGACAGACAATCGTACATTTCGCTCAATTTCACTTGAGCAAGGGTTCATTATGTAGATGTTGTTATTGTTGAGATACGTATCTGTTTCAAGAGTTCTTAACATACTCAAAAGAATGTATAATTATATTCGTCTGTATGAAAGTGAATATTTTATATTTTTTACTTATTTACCGAAATTTGTCGAATGGCTTATTTGCATAAACGGAAATTTGCCATCGTGTGGATGTATTATGTATGGTTACATACAAGTTTAGTGTATACTGGTCAACGTGTGTTTGTTCTAGGGTTCCGTAATGAAGAGAATGAAATTCGGGACCAAGAACATTGGTCGGAGGGGTTTCCGATGTTCAGGGGTTCCGGTTTGGAGGGTGTCCGCTGTATATGGTTACAAACGAATAACACATATACATACATGTATACATATACCGGTTAACTTGTGTTCGTACAAAGGTGTTGATAGGCATGGATGTAAACTACAGACGATTGTCACGAGTCCTCTCCCCCTTTTTATTCTTTCTATAGTATATGTATATATAATACATACAGAAGGGGAGGGCACTTGTAACAGACCCCTGTGATGTAAACGATAGCTTTCCACTGCCCTGCAGAAAAAACGCGCCCTTCCAAGAAAATTTCAATATAAGGCAATGCAAGCAGTTAGAATAAACTAACCAATGAGATTTATCAAGCTATAAAACGTAAAAAATAAGTAATAATAAGTCGATAATGTAAACATTTACGTGTTTAAATTAAGTCTTAAAAATCGTGTTTTACTTCCAGGAGGTCGTGAGTCAATATCGTTAAATTTTAATGAAACTCGTAAGCATGTGTGAATAAACAAACGGTAACTACTAGTAACAGATACATGTTTACATTGCTTGTTGATTTTGTTCATTTTTGTATTTGTTTTATAGAACAAATAGCATAAACTTGCCAAGTATATTACGTTTTCTGTGAATGCTTGTCTGTTTGTACATTTATTTTTTATATTGTGAATAAAGTGTTATGTTGTATGAAATGCAAACGTTTTGTTTTATAGACGAAGGTATTCATATATGAGTTAAATTGTCTCCCTTACATTGCCGTGCTATCGTCCCGGTGATCTCCCTTGATTTCCAAATAAAAGTATATCAAAGGACTGAAGGTTCTGGAAGACGCATCCAAGGCAAGACTGCACGTTTTCCTTATCATCGTATTAGAAATTAACTCATTCGCCTTAGAAAATAACACAAATAATCCAGAAAAGCCGTTTGTAGTAAGGCTCCCGCCATTTCAGAATTTATACATCCCTGACAAATCAGCCATTATACTCATCGAATCTATAATAAAATCAGAGGACTTTACATGTACTATTTTCTTGAGACGATGAATATGGTTGTACTTCGAGTAAACCATTCTGATGACGATGATAGCAATGAGACGCTAAAGCACCTCAATAAATCGCATGTCCCTACAGTTCACGTGATCTAGAAACTTCATATAAAACACTATTCCTAGCAATATGTGTGTATCATAAAATGAGCACGTGATTTTGAAACATCATCAGGGCCGCCACACCTTTCTGAAAGAGGATGTGAAGGGGTTTTGTAGTCAATGGAGACGACTTTGGTGGATTGCGATGCACTTTTATTGTTATGCCCCCCTCAAAGATGAGCGAAGATAATTGAAGCGTTATCGCGTCCGTCTGTCCGTCCTACGACTGTGCGAAAAAGTGGTTTCCGACCAATAACTCTTGAAAGGTTCAATGGATTCAATTCATATTAGGCACATAACCACATGGTCATAAAATACAGGTTAAGTTCGATTTCGGTTAGTATCCACCAATTTATGGAGCAGTTGTGATCTTTTTTAGACTTTAAAAATAGGTTTCCTACACAGACATACGTTTCCGGACAGACGCAAGGACGGACGAAAAGGGGTAACACTTGATAGTATCACCACAAAGTTTAAGAATATTGGGACAGATATTATCCAGATCAGAAGCTATAAAAATGTCTAATTTTCCTATTATTCTCCGAACATCATACGTAGTAATGAAGTCTATGTTTAAAAAGTCTGAATTGATTTTATTATTTAAGTATGTTTCAAAAGTGTGGTAATATAATATAATTATCAGGATCAAATTTAGTCTTTTGAATGATGTCTGCAATGTTAGTGAAGTGTGTGTTGATTGCTTCCAGAATAGTGTTGGTATCATCAATGTATTCGTTACCATGTTTGATTCGTTGTGGTACTGCAAGACATGTTTGAGGTTTTGTGAGTGAATTTAAAGAAACTTTGTTGATTTATTTGCCATTATTGAATTATTGTAAAATTGTCGTTTGCTCTTACGAATGATGTGTGTGACATAATTTCGCTGCTTTTTATACTGGTCTATGTTATTTGCCTTTTTTAATGTATTACGAGTTCTTATTGCTGATCTTATTTCCCATGTAAACCAACCTGGTAAAGATATACAGTTTGATATTTTTGTTAAGCGTCAACCTTGCTTCGCAAAACCTAGCTACTTATTCGAAAACATAAACAAAGTCGTTCCGAAAAAACACAAAGCCAAATAATAGACGATGACTGTATTATTTCACATGTTTTAATGAGGTAAACATGATAAAAGTTTAACAAAACAACTTGTTTCTTTATAAAACATTAGAAGTCTAACAGAAAAACTTACTAGTTTTCACTCATTATTTTCAAACATTAATTACTTCCCTTGGGGATTTTTTTAACTTACGAAAATGTTGTTTTTTTGGCTCAAAGGGCTCAACACCTAGGTGCACGAGGACGCTTAACGAATTATAAAACTGCATGGCCTTAATTGACAGCATTCATATACTCGCTGTCATCTATACAGGTCCCATGAAGCAACAATTAGCACATATTAACAACTATGATCGGTTATCTCGTTCAGGCCGTCTTTAAATAATCGTTAGTTACCGGTATCCCCAATGACAATTTAAGGCCCGGTCCGGTGGGTCGATTGTGTTACTCAGACTTTAGATTCTTCGCCACAAATAATGCAGCACGGATGAACCGAACTAAGGAATCGGTACCAATTACGCTGGGTATGTCGGTGTACCGCAAACACTCAATATTTTAAATATTTAAATTATTTCTCTCCGATTTGTCAGTAAGAGTCAGTAAGAGTCAGTAAGAGTCAGTCAGAGTCAGTCAGAGTCAGTCAGTGTCAGTCAGTGTCAATCAGAGTGAGTCAGAGTCAGTCAGAGTCAGTCAGAGTCAGTCAGAGTCAGCATAAGCCGTAGATTTAGATGAAAGTATACATATATTTATATATTTTAATAGGTTTCATCAAGACGAACAAAATGATGTACTACTTGACATATTTATGTGAAAAAAAAATTTCCGCTAAAAATCGAAATCGCGTACAGGTTTGACCTGTGATAGAATTTCATTTTTCGGAAATTTTTTATTTCTCTCCGATTTGGCTAATTTTTTCAGGACTTAAAGACTTACCTACCCCATCGACGAAAATGTCTTCAGCTATGCAATATATCCATTTTAAATGTTTCCCGAGGTTTTCGAAAAATCACGAATTTCTATCTTCGACAAGACAAAAAAATTGTCTCTCCGATTAACCCAGAGTCAGTCAGAGTCAGTCAGAGTCAGTCAGAGTCAGTAAGAGTCAGTAAGAGTCAGTAAGAGTCAGTAAGAGTCATTCAGAGTCAGTCAGTGTCATTCAGAGTCAGTCAGTGTCAGTCAGTGTCAATCAGAGTCAGTCAGAGTCAGTCAGAGTCAGTCAGAGTCAGTCAGAGTCAGCATAAGCCGTAGATTTAGATGAAAGTATACATGTATTTATATATTTCAATAGGTTTCATCAAGACGAACAAAATGATGTATTACTTGACATATTTACGTGAAAAAATAATTTCCGCTAAAAATCAAAATCGCGTACAGGTCTTGACCTGTAATAGAATTTCATTTTTCGGAACAAAATTATTTCTCTCCGATTTGGCTATTTTTTTCAGGACTTAAAGACTTACCTACCCCATCGACGAAAATGTCTTCAGCTATGCAATATATCCATTTTAAATGTTTCCCGAGGTTTTCGAAAAATCACGAATTTCTCTCTTCGACAAAAAAATTGTCTCTCCGATTAACCCAGAGTCAGTCAGAGTCAGTCAGTGTCAGCCAGAGTCAGTAAGAGTCAGTAAGAGTCAGTAAGAGTCAGTAAGAGTCAGTCAGAGTCATTCAGAGTCAGTCAGTGTCAGTCAGTGTCAATCAGAGTCAGTCAGAGTCAGTCAGAGTCAGTCAGAGTCAGTCAGAGTCAGTCAGAGTCAGCATAAGCCGTAGATTTAGATGAAAGTATACATATATTTATATGTTTCAATAGGTTTCATCAAGACGAACAATATGATGTATTACTTGACATATTTACGTGAAAAAAAAATTTCAGCTAAAAATCAAAATCGCGTACAGGTCTTGACCTGTGATAGAATTTCATTTTTCGGAAAAAAATAATTTATCTCCGATTTGGCTAATTTTTTCAGGACTTAAAGACTTACCTACCCCATCGACGAAAATGTCTTCAGCTTTGCAATATATCCATTTTAACATTTTAAATGTTTCCCGAGGTTTTCGAAAAATCACGAATTTCTCTCTTCGACAAAAAAATTGTCTCTCCGATTAACCCAGAGTCAGTCAGAGTCAGTCAGAGTCAGTCAGAGTCAGTAAGAGTCAGTAAGAGTCAGTAAGAGTCAGTAAGTGTCAGTCAGAGTCAGTCAGAGTCAGTCAGTGTCAGTCAGTGTCAATCAGAGTCAGTCAGAGTCAGTCAGAGTCAGTCAGAGTCAGTCAGAGTCAGCATAAGCCGTAGATTTAGATGAAAGTATACATATATTTATATGTTTCAATAGGTTTCATCAAGACGAACAAAATGATGTATTACTTGACATATTTACGTGAAAAAAAAATTTCGCTAAAAATCAAAATCGAGTACAGGTCTTGACATGTGATAGGATTTCATTTTTCGGAAAAAAATTATTTCTCTCCGATTTGGCTATTTTTTTCAGGACTTAAAGACTTACCTACCCCATCTACGAAAATGTCTTCAGCTATGCAATATATCCATTTTAAATGTTTCCCGAGGTTATCGAAAAATCACGAATTTCGATCTTCGACAAAAAAATTGACTCTCCGATTTACCCAGAGTCAGTCAGAGTCAGTCAGAGTCAGTCAGAGTCAGTAAGAGTCAGTAAGAGTCAGTAAGAGTCAGTAAGAGTCAGTCAGAGTCATTCAGTGTCAGTCAGTGTCAGTCAGTGTCAATCAGAGTCAGTCAGAGTCAGTCAGAGTCAGTCAGAGTCAGTCAGAGTCAGTCAGAGTCAGCATAAGCCATAGATTTAGATGAAAGTCTACATATATTTATATATTTCAATAGGTTTCATCAAGACGAACAAAATGATGTATTACTTGACATATTTACGTGAACAAAAACTTTCCGCTAAAAATCAAAATCGCGTATAGGTCTTGTCCTGTGATAGAATTTCATTTTTCGGAAAAAAATTATTTCTCTCCGATTTGGCTATTTTTTTCAGGACTTAAAGACTTACCTACCCCATCGACGAAAATGTCTTCAGCTATGCAATATATCCATTTTAAATGTTTCCCGAGGTTTTCGAAAAATCACGAATTTCTATCTTCGACAAAAAAATTGTCTCTCCGATTAACCAAGAGTCAGTCAGAGTCAGTCAGAGTCAGTCAGAGTCAGTAAGAGTCAGTAAGAGTCAGTAAGAGTCAGTAAGAGTCAGTAAGAGTCAGTAAGAGTCAGTCAGAGTCATTCAGAGTCAGTCAGTGTCAGTCAGTGTCAATCAGAGTCAGTCAGAGTCAGTCAGAGTCAGTCAGAGTCAGCATAAGCCGTAGATTTAGATGAAAGTATACATATATTTATATGTTTCAATAGGTTTCATCAAGACGAACAAAATGATGTATTACTTGACATATTTACGTGAAAAAAAAGTTTCCGCTAAAAATCAAAATCGCGTACAGGTCTTGACCTGTGATAGAATTTCATTTTTCGGAAAAAAAATATTTCTCTCCGATTTGGCTATTTTTTTCAGGACTTAAAGACTTACCTACCCCATCGACGAAAATGTCTTCAGCTATGCAATATATCCATTTTAAATGTTTCCCGAGGTTTTCGAAAAATCACGAATTTCGATCTTCGACAAAAAAATTGTCTCTCCGATTAACCCAGAGTCAGTCAGGGTCAGTCAGAGTCAGTCAGAGTCAGTCAGAGTCAGTAAGAGTCAGTAAGAGTCAGTAAGAGTCAGTAAGAGTCAGTCAGAGTCATTCAGTGTCAGTCAGTGTCAGTCAGTGTCAATCAGAGTCAGTCAGAGTCAGTCAGAGTCAGTCAGAGTCAGTCAGAGTCAGTAAGAGTCAGTAAGAGTCAGTAAGAGTCAGTAAGAGTCAGTAAGAGTCAGTAAGAGTCATTCAGAGTCAGTCAGTGTCAGTCAGTGTCAATCAGAGTCAGTCAGAGTCAGTCAGAGTTAGTCAGAGTCAGTCAGAGTCAGTCAGAGTCAGCATAAGCCGTAGATTTAGATGAAAGTATACATATATTTATATATTTCAATTGGTTTCATCAAGACGAACAAAATGATGTATTACTTGACATATTTACGTGAAAAAAAAATTTCCGCTAAAAATCAAAATCGCGTACAGGTCTTGACCTGTGATAGAATTTCATTTTTCGGAACAAAATTATTTCTCTCCGATTTGGCTATTTTTTTCAGGACTTAAAGACTTACCTACCCCATCGACGAAAATGTCTTCAGCTATGCAATATATCCATTTTAAATGTTTCCCGAGGTTTTCGAAAAATCACGAATTTCTCTCTTCGACAAAAAAATTGTCTCTCCGATTAACCCAGAGTCAGTCAGAGTCAGTCAGAGTCAGTCAGAGTCAGTAAGAGTCAGTAAGAGTCAGTAAGAGACAGTCAGAGTCATTCAGAGTCAGTCAGAGTCAGTCAGTGTTAGTCGGTGTCAATCAGAGTCAGTCAGAGTCAGTCAGAGTCAGTCAGAGTCAGCATAAGCCATAGATTTAGATGAAGGTATACATATATTTATATATTTCAATAGGTTTCATCAAGACGAACAAAATGATGTATTACTTGACATATTTACGTGAAAAAAATAATTCCGCTAAAAATCAAAATCGAGTACAGGGGTTGACCTGTGATAGAATTTCATTTTTCGGAAAAAAATTATTTCTCTCCGATTTGGCTATTTTTTTCAGGACTTAAAGACTTGCCTACCCCATCGACGAAAATGTCTTCAGCTATGCAATATATCCATTTTAAATGTTTCCCGAGGTTTTCGAAAAATCACGAATTTCTATCTTCGACAAAAAAATTGTCTCTCCGACTAACCCAGAGTCAGTCAGAGTCAGTCAGAGTCAGTCAGAGTCAGTTAGAGTCAGTAAGAGTCAGTAAGAGTCAGTAAGAGTCAGTCAGAGTCATTCAGAGTCAGTCAGTGTCAGTCAGTGTCAATCAGAGTCAGTATGAGTCAGTCAGAGTCAGTCAGAGTCAGTCAGAGTCAGTCAGAGTCAGTCAGAGTCAGCATAAGCCGTAGATTTAGATGAAAGTATACATATATTTATATGTTTCAATAGGATTCATCAAGACGAACAAAATGATGTATTACTTGACATATTTACGTGAAAAAAAAATTTCCGCTAAAAATCAAAATCGCGTACAGGTCTTGACCTGTGATAGGATTTCATTTTTCGGAAAAAAATTATTTCTCTCCGATTTGGCTATTTTTTCCAGGACTTAAAGACTTACCTACCCCATCGACGAAAATGTCTTCAGCTATGCAATATATCCATTTTAAATGTTTCCCGAGGTTTTCGAAAAATCACGAATTTCTATCTTCGACAAATAAATTGTCTCTCCGATTAACCCAGAGTCAGTCAGAGTCAGTCAGAGTCAGTAAGAGTCAGTAAGAGTCAGTAAGAGTCAGTAAGAGTCAGTCAGAGTCATTTAGAGTCAGTCAGTGTCAGTCAGTGTCAGTCAGAGTCAGTCAGAGTCAGTCAGAGTCAGTCAGAGTCAGTCAGAGTCAGCATAAGCCGTAGATTTAGATGAAAGTATACATATATTTATATATTTCAATAGGTTTCATCAAGACGAACAAAATGATGTATTACTTGACATATTTACGTGAAAAAAAAATTTCCGCTAAAAATCAAAATCGCGTACAGGTCTTGACCTGTGATAGAATTTCATTTTTCGGAACAAAATTATTTCTCTCCGATTTGGCTATTTTTTTCAGGACTTAAAGACTTACCTACCCCATCGACGAAAATGTCTTCAGCTATGCAATATATCCATTTTAAATGTTTCCCGAGGTTTTCGAAAAATCACGAATTTCTATCTTCGACAAAAAAATTGTCTCTCCGATTAACCCAGAGTCAGTCAGAGTCAGTCAGAGTCAGTCAGAGTCAGTAAGAGTCAGTAAGAGTCAGTAAGAGTCAGTAAGAGTCAGTAAGAGTCAGTCAGAGTCAATCAGAGTCAGTCAGTGTCAGTCAGTGTCAATCAGAGTCAGTCAGAGTCAGTCAGAGTCAGTCAGAGTCAGCATAAGCCGTAGATTTAGATGAAAGTATACATATATTTATATATTTCAATAGGTTTCATCAAGACGAACAAAATGATGTATTACTTGACATATTTACGTGAACAAAAATTTCCGCTAAAAATTAAAATCGCGTACAGGTCTTGACCTGTGATAGAATTTCATTTTTCGGAAAAAAATTATTTCTCTCCGATTTGGCTATTTTTTTCAGGACTTAAAGACTTGCCTACCCCATCGACGAAAATGTCTTCAGCTATGCAATATATCCATTTTAAATGTTTCCCGAGGTTTTCGAAAAATCACGAATTTCTATCTTCGACAAAAAAATTGTCTCTCCGACTAACCCAGAGTCAGTCAGAGTCAGTCAGAGTCAGTCAGAGTCAGTTAGAGTCAGTAAGAGTCAGTAAGAGTCAGTAAGAGTCAGTCAGAGTCATTCAGAGTCAGTCAGTGTCAGTCAGTGTCAATCAGAGTCAGTCAGAGTCAGTCAGAGTCAGTCAGAGTCAGTCAGAGTCAGCATAAGCCGTAGATTTGGATGAAAGTATACATATATTTATATGTTTCAATAGGTTTCATCAAGACGAACAAAATGATGTATTACTTGACATATTTACGTGAAAAAAAAATTTCCGCTAAAAATCAAAATCGCGTACAGGTCTTGACCTGTGATAGGATTTCATTTTTCGGAAAAAAATTATTTCTCTCCGATTTGGCTATTTTTTCCAGGACTTAAAGACTTACCTACCCCATCGACGAAAATGTCTTCAGCTATGCAATATATCCATTTTAAATGTTTCCCGAGGTTTTCGAAAAATCACGAATTTCTATCTTCGACAAATAAATTGTCTCTCCGATTAACCCAGAGTCAGTCAGAGTCAGTCAGAGTCAGTAAGAGTCAGTAAGAGTCAGTAAGAGTCAGTAAGAGTCAGTCAGAGTCATTTAGAGTCAGTCAGTGTCAGTCAGTGTCAGTCAGAGTCAGTCAGAGTCAGTCAGAGTCAGTCAGAGTCAGTCAGAGTCAGCATAAGCCGTAGATTTAGATGAAAGTATACATATATTTATATATTTCAATAGGTTTCATCAAGACGAACAAAATGATGTATTACTTGACATATTTACGTGAACAAAAATTTCCGCTAAAAATTAAAATCGCGTACAGGTCTTGACCTGTGATAGAATTTCATTTTTCGGAAAAAAAATATTTCTCTCCGATTTGGCTAATTTTTTCAGGACTTAAAGACTTACCTACCCCATCGACGATAATGTCTTCAGCTATGCAATATATCCATTTTAAGTGTTTCCCGAGGTTTTCGAAAAATCACGAATTTCTATCTTCGACAAAAAAATTGACTCTCCGATTAACCCAGAGTCAGTCAGAGTCAGTCAGAGTCAGTCAGAGTCAGTCAGAGTCAGTAAGAGTCAGTAAGAGTCAGTAAGAGTCAGTAAGAGTCAGTCAGAGTCATTCAGTGTCAGTCAGTGTCAGTCAGTGTCAATCAGAGTCAGTCAGAGTCAGTCAGAGTCAGTCAGAGTCAGTCAGAGTCAGCATAAGCCATAGATTTAGATGAAAGTCTACATAAATTTATATATTTCAATAGGTTTCATCAAGACGAACAAAATGATGTATTACTTGACATATTTACGTGAAAAAAAAATTTCCGCTAAAAATCAAAATCGCGTACAGGTCTTAACCTGTGATAGAATTTCATTTTTCGGAACAAAATTATTTCTCTCCGATTTGGCTATTTTTTTCAGGACTTAAAGACTTACCTACCCCATCGACGAAAATGTCTTCAGCTATGCAATATATCCATTTTAAATGTTTCCCGAGGTTTTCGAAAAATCACGAATTTCTCTCTTCGACAAAAAAATTGTCTCTCCGATTAACCCAGAGTCAGTCAGAGTCAGTCAGAGTCAGACAGAGTCAGTAAGAGTCAGTAAGAGTCAGTAAGAGTCAGTAAGAGTCAGTCAGAGTCATTCAGAGTCAGTCAGTGTCAGTCAGTGTCAATCAGAGTCAGTCAGAGTCAGTCAGAGTCAGTCAGAGTCAGTCAGAGTCAGCATAAGCCGTAGATTTAGATGAAAGTATACATATATTTATATGTTTCAATAGGTTTCATCAAGACGAACAAAATGATGTATTACTTGACATATTTACGTGAAAAAAAAATTTCCGCTAAAAATCAAAATCGAGTACAGGTCTTGACCTGTGATAGGATTTCATTTTTCGGAAAAAAAATATTTCTCTCCGATTTGGCTATTTTTTTCAGGACTTAAAGACTTACCTACCCCATCGACGAAAATGTCTTCAGCTATGCAATATATCCATTTTAAATGTTTCCCGAGGTTTTCGAAAAATCACGAATTTCTATCTTCGACAAAAAAATTGTCTCTCCGATTAACCCAGAGTCAGTCAGAGTCAGTCAGAGTCAGTTAGAGTCAGTAAGAGTCAGTAAGAGTCAGTAAGAGTCAGTCAGAGTCATTCAGAGTCAGTCAGTGTCAGTCAGTGTCAATCAGAGTCAGTCAGAGTCAGTCAGAGTCAGTCAGAGTCAGTCAGAGTCAGCATAAGCCGTAGATTTAGATGAAAGTATACATATATTTATATATTTCAATAGGTTTCATCAAGACGAACAAAATGATGTATTACTTGACATATTTACGTGAAAAAAAAATTTCCGCTAAAATTCAAAATCGCGTACAGGGGGGCGTTTTATTAAACTTCGTACGAACGTTTTTATCGTACTTACTTCGTACGAACTATGTAATAATTCGTAGGTGTTTTATTAAAAATATCGTAGGAAGTTCGTACGTACGAATTCGTAAATGTACGAACATTTTCTACGAAAGGTAAGTACATATCGCAAGAAAAATTCGTACATGTCATGGCGGCCGTTTTACGCAACAGACGCAGAAGGGCCGAGCGAAATTTTCGAGCAAGAAGAGTATCTGTTGATGATATGCGAGACACCGAAGTGATAGAGCGATATAGACTATCGAGGGGTCTCATCGTGTATTTGGAAGAGTTGTTACACGATGATCTAGTTGCTAGTACTGACAGGGGTCACCCAGTAGAACCCATCACAACGGTAATAATTGTGTGTTGTATGTTCAGACTTTGGTCCGGTTGCCAGTCTACTGTATTGTTTAGGGAGCTAACTCTTCATTTGTTGTTATGGGATGATGTACGAACTCCAAGCAGCAGTTATCTTTCCTTGCAGTACGTCATTAACCCATAACTGTAAAGGGAGATAACAACATAGGAGATTGGAGGATTTAAGTGTAGGCTATCATTTGGATTTTAACAAGCCTGAAGCGACTTTTTGAATGATTTGGTCGTACATTTATCTGATCATTCATTCAAGGAACGTTTAAGGCATGTTGCATTCAACACATTGCATGGAAATAGATATTTTGCGTAGAAGTTAACCTTCCAGCTAAGTCATTAAGTGGGTGGGGAAAGAAAAACATACCAAGTGAGTTTATGTTTTAATCACATTAATATTGACTTCAGTCTATAAAGTAACATTGGTGATGTCTTAATCTGCTATTTAATATTTACTTTTCTTGATTTTTCAAGGCGCTCATATCCCCATAAGATGTTTACAAATTCCAGTTAACTCAACAAAATGACCATATTTATTATTATACTGACATAATGCCATTGAAGATGTTAATATTGTAACAACAAAGTCAATTTATTTATGAACGGGTTTGGCAGAGAATACTACAATTGAGATGGAAATGTAATGCAGCATAGTTTGTTCTAGGGATTTTACGGATCATGAATTATGATAAATGTCACTTATCAGGCTGGCACCTTCTCCTTTTTTCAGACTAAGATGCTATATATATCTGTATGATCAAGATACCTATTATCGATGGGTTTACATATGTATCTCACTCTATACGATTCGCCCATAGTCGTTTCTCCCCTAGTCATTTATCCCCCATGACGAGTCTACCCCAGTATTAAAGTATAAAATTATGGAAAAAGGTGCTAATGGGTGTTACAGATTAATGATTATAGACAATACCAGTCATGTTTAAAAGCTTTGTACTTGTACTAAATAAGTGGTATTGAATTCCAGATTCTCATGTCATTGCGATATTTGGCCAAGGGTGATTTTTATTCTGAAGTTGGGGATCTCCATGGAGTGTCAAAGTCCAGTATGACAAGACTCTTCAACAAGTTCTTGTCTGCACTGAACCTGAGACTCGACAATATAAGGTACGTACATGCTGCACATAACCATTTTCGTGGTATTCAAAAGTAATACCCTTTTCACAATATCTACTCTGTCAGTATGTGTGTCAGAAAGATGCTTTTACTCTTATGTGTAAGTCTGGCACAAACTTTTGGCATCTCTATATCAGATTATTGATGGATAATTAAGTGACACATAAAACAGAGCATAGCCCAATTCACTTCTTTACAAATATCAACTCTTAACATTCACTCTCTCAAGATGATTGCTTTTATTAGAGTATGATTATTAACACAATTTAAGTTAATATCTTTCTAGATAAATATTTCTCTGAACTTAATCAATTGTAGATTCCCAGTTACTAGAGTTGAGAATGAAGCAGTGAAGCTGGCATTTTACCAGAAATGCAGAATACCTGGTGTGGTGGGTGCTGTAGATGGAACATTAATTCCAATAAAAGCACCATCACAACAGGAGCCAGCATATGTATGCAGAAAGGGCTTCCATGCTATAAACGTCCAAGGTGTAGTGGACAATAACATGATGTAAGAAATCAGTTATATTACAATTTATTTGTATTTTAAAGATGCATATAATATTTAGATGCATGTGAAAGTCTAATTAACAATATTAATACTATTTATAACTTATAAAGTTTTAACTAAATGCAATGTGAAATAACAGTTGGTAGTATTCAAGAAGTGTATACACTGCATGAAATGATAAAACATTTAAAATTGACGAATTATTGTGTGTCTTCAAAATCCTATAATGCTTTTTTTTTCCAGTTTCACAAATATTGTTGCACGATGGCCAGGCAGTCAACATGATGCCAATATATTCAACATGTGTGGATTGAAGGTTACTATTATTGATTATTATGCTATACTGCAGTAAATGATGCATCATATAATTGCCATTTTGTCTGTCCTTGTTGTGTTTTACAATTTATGGCTAGAGTATATGTCCAACATTTCTGAAGGAACAACATGAATCTCTGAACAACGACAAAAGCTTAATGAAATGTGCATTCCAACTGAACCATAACTCTACATGTAGTATTTACATAATTGTATCCTGTTCGAATTTCTGTCTGGTGCATAATACAGGTCTAATGAAAGGGTATCTGACTTTTCTCTTGTCGACAGGTACTAATTTGGCGAGTATCCTTATTATAACATATTTCCTTGTAAATTTTATTTGCAGGACTACTTGGAGACCCACAATATTGGGCACTTACTTGGTGATAGTGGGTATGCCTTAAGAAGATACCTGCTAGTTCCCAAGCTTAATGCAGCCACTCAACAAGAGACAAGCTATAACACAGCCCATGCTCGAGGGAGAGTTGTTGTAGAGCGTGCATTTGGTCTCTTGAAGTCAAGATTTAGGTACTTGTATTTATGATATTAATTTTTTTTTTTTTATTTAACACATTTACTGAAATCACTAATTCACAGGATTGATATCTACCAAGAATTGTACAAATTATATATAAATTGTAGTCCATATTATCCATATTCAGTCATATATGACTGTTTTGGAATATTTATTTACACAAATAAATATGTCCAAATTCCAATGAATCTCACTAGAACCACTTTTGTTCATTACGTGTGTAACCAATTACCTCCCGGTTAGGAGTCCGGCATTCTACTCATACACAACTATCTCTCCCCGATAGTTTTATTTTATAATTATTTACCTCATCTGCAGGTGCCTGCATAGAAGCGGTGGATGCCTGCCTTTTACACCTGAAAAGTGCAATGCTGTTGTTACAGCATGTATGAGATTGCACAATATGTGTCGCCAACATGGAGTTCCGGAGCCTGAAGATACAGGGAACAATTTGGCGAATAACCTTGCAAATGACCATGTCGTGGCAGATGCTGATCAAAATGCAATACTGTATCGCCAGAATGTAATTAATACCTTTTAAACATGAAATGAATGTAATTTGAAATTCTTTATAACTAGTTTTTTCAAAATTAAATATTTATTTAGTGTTAATTATAATCATACCACATCTTTGATAAATAATCTCTTATTATTCATTTTACACAGATCATGCTGTATGTACACTTTTATACATTATTGAGAAATTTCATGAATAGTCTTCAATTAATGACTCTGTCTTAATAATTTAACATTTAAGTTGCAAAAGTCAACCTACACGCATTGAAAAGGGTGACTGTATAAATGTATATATAGTATGTCTACTGTAAATACCACAATTTAGGTATCAGTGATATTGGCTTTGTATAGGAATTGTTAGTGTGTACTTAATGCTCAGGTATACTTGTATACTGAAAGGTTGTTACTGATAACTCTCACTTTGTGTTTACATGTAAAAGATGGCTATTTATTTGGCAACCTTATTTTACTTGACTGTAACTCACCACTTCTTCTTAATATAGCTTTAACTTGAAAATGACATGAAACACAAAGTATTATTACCATTGCCTATTATTAGTGAAATAACAATTAACTCATGTGTACAAGACTTATTCCCAAATAGTGTATATCAACATAAATAATACTGTAATATTAGTGGTATTTTGTTTTATTTATTAATCAATGTAAAATGTCATATCTTGATGTATAATTTTATGTACTGCAATGAAGCATACAATTATCTGAATTTGATAATATTAATTCATGATTATTATGATATGTTGTTGATTTGTTTACTTTGTAGTATTTTCATGGATGCAATATTGATAACCAGTAAACAATGGTTAACAAATTGACTGTATTTTTGTTTTTTTAATGTGATCAATATGCATTGCCATTATAATGACAATTATAGCAATAATCACAATTATAACAATTGTAAGTGTAACATGTAATTAATTATGACTAACTAAAAAGAGTAATAATGTTTTTACTACAATGGTAACTTAATATATGCGGTTAAAGCATTACAAGAACAAGCAGTGTTAGGAGAACTTGGTCGATACCCCCTGTCAGTGATATGTAAAGAAAAAGCACTCAAATATTGGCTAAAAATACAAAATAATCCGGATTCTGTACTTTTTCAATTATTTAATGAACAATGCTTAATCAATGCAAGAACAAATAGCTGGGTTTCTAATATTAGATCAATTCTTAACACCTTAGGATATGGAAATATTTTTAACATGTATAATATGAATGTAAATTACTTCAGTATGCTTAAACAAATACTTCGGGATCAGTATGTACAAACATGGAGTGATACACTCAAAAACCAGCCCAAAATGTTTTATTACAGAAAGTTCAAAACAGATTATACATTTGAAAAGTACCTATAATTAATTAAAAATGAAAACATTAGAAAAGAACGAATGCGTTTTAGATTAGGATCACATAGTTTATAAATCGAAAATGGCACAGTTATTGTCAACTCTGCTAAATTAGTTTTTAATGCAATGTAATTTAAGCAAACACTGAACAGAACAAAGCTATTTTTGTATGTGAATGAACATTAATATAAGCAATAATGGAATACTATTTCAGTGTCTTAAAGTTACACAATACTAAATATATGTAACTATACGTTAACATAAGAATACGTTTCATGAACAGCAAATATGACTATGGAGCAATTAATGTAAGTTTCTCTTGTCTCAATTTCAGTGCATTAAAAACTAATTTAGCATAGTTGACAATAACTGTGCCATTTTTATTAGATAAAATATTATAAGATTTGTTCAATGAAGGTAAGGTCAGGAAGGTTTCTTAATAAATATTGTACTTAGTTAATGTAAAATCAATTTTCATAAAGGTATGTAAACGGAACATCAATATTTTTTTGTTCCAGACTGTTTTGTAATATGTCCAATTTTCTTTTCTTCATTTTCAACTTTTCCCACTCGATGTTAAGATATTCCCTCTCAAATGCAGGAAGAGCTGGAAAACACATAAAAACAAAGTAATGCAAAGAAATATATAAACATAAGCCCTTCCCTCAAGATTTTAAATGAACTATACCATCCATGTAATGGTCACCTATACCAAAATTATTCCAAATACTCCATAATTAAAATCGTTCATTTACTGGTCACATCAAACCTGCTGTCTTTAGAACAATAATTTATTTCACTACCCAATTGATGGAATTATTATCTATACAGGTTGAAATGCCTGTGTAACTTTTTATTCATCCATATAAATTGTCACAATGAAGTTAAAAATGCTTTATAATAGTTCTGATCAAAATATTTTATTTTAACAATCATACCATTAACAGCAAACTCGCTTTTTCTTCAATTGATTTATTTGCACTGAAGCTTAAGCAAGAAAAAACAAAAAAGAAAATTTTCACCCAAATACCTTTAAATTCTTTGTCTGTGATTTTTCTCTTATACCCTTCTGGCATGTCAACATCTGTAAAACAATCCATTCAATACAGAGCACAAAAAGCATAGATATGATTACATTAAATTTGTAATAAATTAAAATTATTTCATCTTGAGAGGCACATTAATCGCCTGACCATAGGCCTCACATCGCTGTGCAATCAGACTATAAAGTACAAAAGCATTAAAAAGTCTTGTACACTTAGAAATGACTACAATGTTGCTATATGATATATATAATTCTTAAGCAATAACTATTTAACCCTTTACTCCATGATCACTCGTTTTCACGCCCTAATGACAATCAGTAGGATGCGGGTTCGAGTCACACCTATGCCTGACATTCATTCACTGCGGTTATAAAACCTAAGATTTTTTCAAAGCGCTTAGTAGTCTCCTGCATTGGTTTCAAATGGAAGAGCTTGTCAGATAATGACAATTTTTAAAATGTATAACTGTATTATATTTTATATTACCTTTTTTTATTTCTTCAATTTCTATTACTTCATTTATAGAATTAGATCCAGCTTCACATATTGCTGTAGATGTCTCTGGAGTCTAAATTATGTATGTTTTTCATTAAGTGGTTACAATTTAATCCATATTATCCATTTTTTTGTCACAAGTACTTAATACAGACACATATGTATATCATTAATCTACTGTTAAAATTAAAATCAGTATACAAAAGTATTCAATATTTCATCAATATAATTTTACATGAATTAGTTCTAGTTGATCACATGTTAACAGTACTATTATAAACTTTTGTTCACTATTAATGATATATATAAAGGTATAATAATAATAAATATACAATTATTAACACCATAAATATCACATGTACTAGCCAATGGAATACAAATACATGTATTACTTTGGCACCATAGAATAAGAGATAAATTTGTGCCATATATGATTATTACCTGTAGACATTTTTCTGGTTGCTTGACAGCACATGTACCAGGATTTGTGTCTGTAGATATAGGTTCTTCTAAAAATACATAATATATAGACTCAAAATCACCAATATACAGAATCATGATAGAAAAAGCTACTACAAAGTCAGTTATCAACTACTACAGGTAATTTATTATTCTGTATAATTGTTTTACCTTTGCTGTCAATTTAACAAGATAAAGCTACATTTATTCAGCTAAAAGTATGTCTAAATCTGATTATTACAAATATATGTTATCATAGGTTCAAACACTACTGATCCAGATCAGTCTGCACACAAGTACTATCTAATATCTACAAACTATCATTTCATGCCATATAATCCCAAATATTGACTGGAATGAACCACTTTTTAAAGAAAAAATATAAATTACTGCATTGCCTTACCAGTAACTGGAAATGAGTCATAACCTCCCTCAATACCCACAACAGTTGCTTGTGGAATGTATCCAAGGATCTACAAATATACACAATATCTAATTGATTTAAATATGAGTATCTTTCATTCTTTGTCCATTTTTATATTATTTTACTGATATTATATTACCAGCAGATTCAATTAAATAAATATTACATGAATGTTATATTTGAACACACACTGGTGAAGAGGAATAACAGGCTTTCACTTGTTTTTATTAGTTTATATAATAGCATAATTGTGATATTGGAATATGGAATAAATACCTTTTCTTCATACTCCTTCAAAGTAAAAGGAGCAGGACCACCACCCGTCTCCTTACGCCATTTTGCGATTGACTGTCCCTTTTTCTTTGTAGATGACTGAAATAAAAAAGGAACTGGTTGACAAGAGCTTTTAATAATAATATTCATCTCAATAGGTATTTCAGATTATTATTAAAACTTGTATTTTGCCCTTTTTTTATATAAACGCCTTATTTGTTAACCACCATCTTAACTTGTTTTCATGATGTTACACATGGTCATTGTAATATACTATATTGTAATATACTGTATGTAGCAAGGGAGCTAATTCATGTAGAAACTGTTGTGCAGTAGATTATGTTTATATGAGCCGGATAATAAACGTTACACAATGGCATCGCTCTTATAGTTATTACATGGTGTTAGAAGTGGCGAAATATCCGAAGAAATCGGCTGGCAGAAGGTTTTATTTGTGATTATAGTGTGCCCGACACATTATTGAAGCATTCATTGATATACAGGACTAACGATTTCGTCCATCGGCGTAAGGAATCTGCCTGGATTGAATCCAACCGACACGACTACCAGTGCACCAGATTGGGAACAATACAAACGTGATTTTGTGGTACATTTAGAGACGCATTGGGCTTGCACGACAAGCCAGGTCGCAGGAAAGTTGCTATATTGTTGTGTAACATGGGTCGAGAGTCTGTGAGAATATATGATACATTTGTTTGGGCTCCTGAGATACAGAGGGACGATAGTAAAAATGTGCAAGCTCGCCCAGTCGAAAATACGTACGATTTGGACACTGTTTTTTAGGAAATTTGATATGCATATCGGTGTTCACAGCTATAGAAACATTAAAAGACATGACTTTTTGAACACGAAGCGGTGTAACTTGTCCATCATGGATCATACCAGTACCTCATATGGCTTATCAGCATGAACAATCAGTTCGCGTTAATGTCCAGAATGAATCCAGAATGAACCCAATGATGTCTGAGAGAATTTCACCGAGTACTGAGAATCTGGACAGTAGTCAACCTATCGGTCGGTCACGTTTTGGACGTGAACTCAAAAAGCCCAAGTATCTTGATGATTATGTATAGGACTATCAGGGTTATATGAGCTAAGAACAAAATTTGAACAGTGTTAAATGTAGTGTGTAAATTGTTTGACCGGTGTTTCTCTTGTATGATGCTTAACATGTGTTTTTTATAGTAATATGTTGCAAAACATTGTATCATGTAATGCTTAATTGTCGTCCTTACATGATTTATCAAAATATATCAACTGTCATTTACATGATTGGTAAACTAGTCACATTTTGGAATAATCTAGTCGTTTATGCTCTTGAAATTAAATACATAATAAAGTTACTTTATGTCTTTATCTAAGTTTTCATACCTTCAGATCAGCCCATTTCTTTTTTATTTCTTCTTGTGTCCGCGTACAGACACATATACTATTTATTCTGAAATAAATACAGACATACTACATGTATTAAAATGTTATTGTTTTTATTTCAACGTATTAAAGCTGAACACTACAAGACGTGTCTGACATACTAACTAGAGTATGCTATGTGATTGATGATCATGATTCAGCCTGTGTTGAGTCTACTTTTTTCAATTTTCAGACCAATATAACTCAACCATCGTTCAGTATTATAACTACAACACTTCTTCACCTATACATTGTATTTTCTGAACTTATAACGAGTCAAATTGATTGTGAATTTCACTAACAGGTTTATAATAACGGGTTTGACTTAAGAGGCGATAAGGGCAGCTCCCTTAGTCGTCGTCATATTGAATGGATGGACAGACTTATCCTATTATGAACTAGTCGATAGTGTGATAAACGTCGTTTTCAGCAGGGTAAATGGATAAATCAAATATATCTCATAATATAAGCAGTCAAAAAAGGATATTCGACTTACCTTTTCGCCACTTCATCCCAAAATCTATGCTTGGAAGACGCCGTCACGGTGCTACTAAACTTTTTATCTACAATATCGGCAGCCGTGACATTGTCTACCAAGCAGAGAACCTCAGCCTCAGACCAATTCGGTTTTTTAATCTTGGCACTGACAGCTGTCATTGTTGTCAATATGCAGACGACTGTTTGTTTACACTAGATGTTTGACAGTTCTCTCGTAGACGCTTGTTATTCTACCTCCGTTTAGAGAGTTACGATTTTTTTTTACGTACGAAGTTCGTACGAAAGTCAGTTCGTACGAACACTTTAATAAAACACTCGTAGGAAAATTTGTACGATTTTTTTACGAAAGAATTTAAGAAATTCGTACGAACTATCTTACGAAGTTTAATAAAACGCCCCCCAGGTCTTGACCTGTGATAGAATTTCATTTTTCGGAACAAAATTATTTCTCTCCGATTTGGCTATTTTTTTCAGGACTTAAAGACTTACCTACCCCATCGACGAAAATGTCTTCAGCTAAGCAATATATCCATTTTAAATGTTTCCCGAGGTTTTCGAAAAATCACGAATTTCTATCTTCGACAAAAAAATTGTCTCTCCGATTAACCCAGAGTCAGTCAGAGTCAGTCAGAGTCAGTCATAGTCAGTCAGAGTCAGTAAGAATCAGTAAGAGTCAGTAAGAGTCAGTCAGAGTCATTCAGAGTCAGTCAGTGTCAGTCAGTGTCAATCAGAGTCAGTCAGAGTCAGTCAGAGTCAGTCAGAGTCAGTCAGAGTCAGCATAAGCCGTAGATTTAGATGAAAGTATACATATATTTATATATTTCAATAGGTTTCATCAAGACGAACAAAATGATGTATTACTTGACATAATTACGTGAACAAAAAATTTCCGCTAAAAATCAAAATCGCGTACAGGTCTTGACCTGTGATAGAATTTCATTTTTCGGAAAAAAATTATTTCTCTCCGATTTGGCTAATTTGTTCAGGACTTAAAGACTTACCTACCCCATCGACGAAAATGTCTTCAGCTATGCAATATATCCATTTTAAATGTTTCCCGAGGTTTTCGAAAAATCACGAATTTCTATCTTCGACAAAAAAATTGTCTCTCCGATTAACCCAGAGTCAGTCAGAGTCAGTCAGAGTCAGTCAGAGTCAGTAAGAGTCAGTAAGAGTCAGTAAGAGTCAGTTAGAGTCAGTAAGAGTCAGTAAGAGTCAGTCAGAGTCATTCAGAGTCAGTCAGTGTCAGTCAGTGTCAATCAGAGTCAGTCAGAGTCAGTCAGAGTCAGTCAGAGTCAGTCAGAGTCAGCATAAGCCGTAGATTTAGATGAAAGTATACATATATTTATATATTTCAATAGGTTTCATCAAGACGAACAAAATGATGTATTACTTGACATATTTACGTGAAAAAAAAATTTCCGCTAAAAATCAAAATCGCGGGCAGGTCTTGACCTGTGATAGAATTTCATTTTTCGGAAAAAAATTATTTCTCTCCGATTTGGCTCATTTTTTCAGGACTTAAAGACTTACCTACCCCATCGACGAAAATGTCTTCAGCTATGCAATATATCCATTTTAAATGTTTCCCGAGGTTTTCGAAAAATCACGAATTTCTATCTTCGACAAATAAATTGTCTCTCCGATTAACCCAGAGTCAGTCAGAGTCAGTCAGAGTCAGTCAGAGTCAGTAAGAGTCAGTAAGAGTCAGTAAGAGTCAGTCAGTGTCTATCAGAGTCAGTCAGAGTCAGTCAGAGTCAGTCAGAGTCAGCATAAGCCGTAGATTTAGATGAAAGTATACATATATTTATATGTTTCAATAGGTTTCATCAAGACGAACAAAATGATGTATTACTTGACATATTTACGTGAACAAAAAATTTCCGCTAAAAATTAAAATCGCGTACAGGTCTTGACCTGTGATAGAATTTCATTTTTCGGAAATTTTTTATTTCTCTCCGATTTGGCTATTTTTTTCAGGACTTAAAGACTTACCTACCCCATCGACGAAAATGTCTTCAGGTATGCAATATATCCATTTTAAATGTTTCCCGAGGTTTTCGAAAAATCACGAATTTCTATCTTCGACAAAAAAATTGTCTCTCCGACTAACCCAGAGTCAGTCAGAGTCAGTCAGAGTCAGTCAGAGTCAGTAAGAGTCAGTAAGAGTCAGTAAGAGTCAGTAAGAGTCAGTAAGAGTCAGTAAGAGTCAGTCAGAGACATTCAGAGTCAGTTAGTGTCAGTCAGTGTCAATCAGAGTCAGTCAGAGTCAGCATAAGCCGTAGATTTAGATGAAAGTATACATATATTTATATATTTCAATAGGTTTCATCAAGACGAACAAAATGATGTATTACTTGACATATTTACGTGAAAAAAAAATTTCCGCTAAAAATCAAAATCGCGTACAGGTCTTGACCTGTGATAGAATTTCATTTTTCGGAAAAAAATTATTTCTCTCCGATTTGGCTAATTTTTTCAGGACTTAAAGACTTACCTACCCCATCGACGAAAATGTCTTCAGCTATGCAATGTATTCATTTTAAATGTTTCCCGAGGTTTTCGAAAAATCACGAATTTCTATCTTCGACAAAAAAATTGTCTCTCCGATTAACCCAGAGTCAGTCAGAGTCATTCAGAGTCAGTCAGAGTCAGTAAGAGTCAGTAAGAGTCAGTAAGAGTCAGTAAGAGTCAGTAAGAGTCAGTAAGAGTCAGTAAGAGTCAGTCAGAGTCATTCAGAGTCAGTCAGTGTCAGTCAGTGTCTATCAGAGTCAGTCAGAGTCAGTCAGAGTCAGCATAAGCCGTAGATTTAGATGAAAGTATACATATATTTATATGTTTCAATAGGTTTCATCAAGACGAACAAAATGATGTATTACTTGACATATTTACGTGAAAAAAAAATTTCCGCTAAAAATCAAAATCGCGTACAGGTCTTGACCTGTGATAGAATTTCATTTTTCGGAAAAAAATTATTTCTCTCCGATTTGGCTAATTTTTTCAGGACTTAAAGACTTACCTACCCCATCGACGAAAATGTCTTCAGCTATGCAATATATCCATTTTAAATGTTTCCCGAGGTTTTCGAAAAATCACGAATTTCTATCTTCGACAAAAAAATTGTCTCTCCGATTAACCCAGAGTCAGTCAGAGTCATTCAGAGTCAGTCAGAGTCAGTAAGAGTCAGTAAGAGTCAGTAAGCGTCAGTAAGAGTCAGTAAGAGTCAGTAAGAGTCAGTAAGAGTCAGTCAGAGTCATTCAGAGTCAGTCAGTGTCAGTCAGTGTCTATCAGAGTCAGTCAGAGTCAGTCAGAGTCAGCATAAGCCGTAGATTTAGATGAAAGTATACATATATTTATATGTTTCAATAGGTTTCATCAAGACGAACAAAATGATGTATTACTTGACATATTTACGTGAACAAAAAATTTCCGCTAAAAATTAAAATCGCGTACAGGTCTTGACCTGTGATAGAATTTCATTTTTCGGAAAAAATTTATTTCTCTCCGATTTGGCTATTTTTTTCAGGACTTAAAGACTAACCTACCCCATCGACGAAAATGTCTTCAGCTATGCAATATATCCATTTTAAGTGTTTCCCGAGGTTTTCGAAAAATCACGAATTTCTATCTTCGACAAAAAAATTGTCTCTCCGACTAACCCAGAGTCAGTCAGAGTCAGTCAGAGTCAGTCAGAGTCAGTAAGAGTCAGTAAGAGTCAGTAAGAGTCAGTCAGAAACATTCAGAGTCAGTCAGTGTCAGTCAGTGTCAATCAGAGTCAGTCAGAGTCAGTCAGAGTCAGTCAGAGTCAGCATAAGCCGTAGATTTAGATGAAAGTATACATATATTTATATATTTCAATAGGTTTCATCAAGACGAACAAAATAATGTATTACTTGACATATTTACGTGAAAAAAAAATTTCCGCTAAAAATCAAAATCGCGTACAGGTCTTGAACTGTGATAGAATTTCATTTTTCGGAAATTTTTTATTTCTCTCCGATTTGGCTAATTTTTTCAGGACTTAAAGACTTACCTACCCCATCGACGAAAATGTCTTCAGCTATGCAATATATCCATTTTAAATGTTTCCCGAGGTTTTCGAAAAATCACGAATTTCTATCTTCGACAAAGAAATTGTCTCTCCGACTAACCCAGAGTCAGTCAGAGTCAGTCAGAGTCAGTCAGAGTCAGTAAGAGTCAGCAAGAGTCAGTAAGAGTCAGTAAGAGTCAGTAAGAGTCAGTCAGAGTCATTCAGTGTCAGTCAGTGTCAATCAGAGTCAGTCAGAGTCAGCATAAGCCTTAGATTTAGATGAAAGTATACATATATTTATATATTTCAATAGGTTTCATCAAGACGAACAAAATGATGTATTACTTGACATTTTTAAGTGAAAAAAAATTTTCCGCTAAAAATCAAAATCGCGTACAGGTCTTGACCTGTGATAGAATTTCATTTTTCGGAAAAAAATTATTTCTCTCCGATTTGGCTATTTTTTTCAGGACTTAAAGACTTACCTACCCCATCGACGAAAATGTCTTCAGCTATGCAATATATCCATTTTAAATGTTTCCCGAGGTTTTCGAAAAATCACGAATTTCTATCTTCGACAAAAAAATTGTCTCTCCGATTAACCCAGAGTCAGTCAGAGTCAGTCAGAGTCAGTCAGAGTCAGTAAGAGTCAGTAAGAGTCAGTAAGAGTCAGTAAGAGTCAGTCAGAGTCATTCAGAGTCAGTCAGTGTCAGTCAGTGTCAATCAGAGTCAGTCAGAGTCAGTCAGAGTCAGTCAGAGTCAGTCAGAGTCAGTCAGTGTCAGTCAGAGTCAGCATAAGCCGTAGATTTAGATGAAAGTATACATATATTTATATATTTCAATAGGTTTCATCAAGACGAACAAAATGATGTATTTCTTGACATATTTACGTGAAAAAAAAATTTCGGCTAAAAATCAAAATCGCGTACAGGTCTTGACCTGTGATAGAATTTCATTTTTCGGAAAAAAATTATTTCTCTCCGATTTGGCTAATTTGTTCAGGACTTAAAGACTTACCTACCCCATCGACGAAAATGTCTTCAGCTATGCAATATATCCATTTTAAATGTTTCCCGAGGTTTTCGAAAAATCACGAATTTCTATCTTCGACAAAAAAATTGTCTCTCCGATTAACCCAGAGTCAGTCAGAGTCAGTCAGAGTCAGTAAGAGTCAGTAAGAGTCAGTAAGAGTCAGTAAGAGTCAGTAAGAGTCAGTAAGAGTCAGTAAGAGTCTGTAAGAGTCAGTCAGAGTCAGTCAGAGTCAGTCAGTGTCAGTCAGTGTCAGTCAGTGTCAGTCAGAGTCAGTCAGAGTCAGTCAGAGTCAGTCAGAGTCAGTCAGAGTCAGTCAGAGTCAGCATAAGCCGTATATTTAGATGAAAGTATACATATATTTATATATTTCAATAGGTTTCATCAAGACGAACAAAATGATGTATTACTTGACATATTTACGTGAAAAAAAAATTTCCGCTAAAAATCAAAATCGCGTACAGGTCTTGACCTGTGATAGAATTTCATTTTTCGGAAAAAATTTATTTCTCTCCGATTTGGCTAATTTTTTAAGGACTTAAAGACTTACCTACCCCATCGACGAAAATGTCTTCAGCTATGCAATATATCCATTTTAAGTGTTTCCCGAGGTTTTCGAAAAATCACGAATTTCTATCTTCGACAAAAAAATTGTCTCTCCGACTAACCCAGAGTCAGTCAGAGTCAGTCAGAGTCAGTCAGAGTCAGTAAGAGTCAGTAAGAGTCAGTAAGAGTCAGTAAGAGTCAGTAAGAGTCAGTAAGAGTCAGTCAGAGTCATTCAGAGTCATTCAGTGTCAGTCAGTGTCAATCAGAGTCAGTCAGAGTCAGTCAGAGTCAATCAGAGTCAGTAAGAGTCAGTAAGAGTCAGTAAGAGTCAGTAAGAGTCAGTAAGAGTCAGTAAGAGTCTGTAAGAGTCAGTCAGAGTCAGTCAGAGTCAGTCAGTGTCAGTCAGTGTCAGTCAGTGTCAATCAGAGTCAGTCAGAGTCAGTCAGAGTCAGTCAGAGTCAGCATAAGCCGTAGATTTAGATGAAAGTATACATATATTTATATATTTCAATAGGTTTCATCAAGACGAACAAAATGATGTATTACTTGACATATTTACGTGAAAAAAAAATTTCCGCTAAAAATCAAAATCGCGTACAGGTCTTGACCTGTGATAGAATTTCATTTTTCGGAAAAAAATTATTTCTCTCCGATTTGGCTAATTTTTTAAGGACTTAAAGACTTACCTACCCCATCGACGAAAATGTCTTCAGCTATGCAATATATCCATTTTAAATGTTTCCCGAGGTTTTCGAAAAATCACGAATTTCTATCTTCGACAAAAAAATTGTCTCTCCGATTAACCCAGAGTCAGTCAGAGTCAGTCAGAGTCAGTCAGAGTCAGTCAGAGATAGTCATTGTCAGTAAGAGTCAGTAAGAGTCAGTAAGAGTCAGTAAGAGTCAGTAAGAGTCAGTCAGAGTCAGTCAGAGTCAGTCAGTGTCAGTCAGTGTCAATCAGAGTCAGTCAGAGTCAGTCAGAGTCAGTCAGAGTCAGTCAGAGTCAGCATAAGCCGTAGATTTAGATGAAAGTATACATGTATTTATATATTTCAATAGGTTTCATCAAGACGAACAAAATGATGTATTTCTTGACATATTTACGTGAAAAAAAAATTTCGGCTAAAAATCAAAATCGCGTACAGGTCTTGACCTGTGATAGAAGTTCATTTTTCGGAAAAAAATTATTTCTCTCCGATTTGGCTAATTTGTTCAGGACTTAAAGACTTACCTACCCCATCGACGAAAATGTCTTCAGCTATGCAATATATCCATTTTAAATGTTTCCCGAGGTTTTCGAAAAATCACGAATTTCTATCTTCGACAAAAAAATTGTCTCTCCGATTAACCCAGAGTCAGTCAGAGTCAGTCAGAGTCAGTAAGAGTCAGTAAGAGTCAGTAAGAGTCTGTAAGAGTCAGTCAGAGTCAGTCAGAGTCAGTCAGTGTCAGTCAGTGTCAGTCAGTGTCAGTCAGAGTCAGTCAGAGTCAGTCAGAGTCAGTCAGAGTCAGTCAGAGTCAGTCAGAGTCAGCATAAGCCGTATATTTAGATGAAAGTATACATATATTTATATATTTCAATAGGTTTCATCAAGACGAACAAAATGATGTATTACTTGACATATTTACGTGAAAAAAAAATTTCCGCTAAAAATCAAAATCGCGTACAGGTCTTGACCTGTGATAGAATTTCATTTTTCGGAAAAAATTTATTTCTCTCCGATTTGGCTAATTTTTTAAGGACTTAAAGACTTACCTACCCCATCGACGAAAATGTCTTCAGCTATGCAATATATCCATTTTAAGTGTTTCCCGAGGTTTTCGAAAAATCACGAATTTCTATCTTCGACAAAAAAATTGTCTCTCCGACTAACCCAGAGTCAGTCAGAGTCAGTCAGAGTCAGTCAGAGTCAGTAAGAGTCAGTAAGAGTCAGTAAGAGTCAGTAAGAGTCAGTAAGAGTCAGTCAGAGTCATTTAGAGTCAGTCAGTGTCAGTCAGTGTCAATCAGAGTCAGTCAGAGTCATTCAGAGTCAGTAAGAGTCAGTCAGAGTCAGTCAGAGTCAGTCAGTGTCAGTCAGTGTCAATCAGAGTCAGTCAGAGTCAGTCAGAGTCAGTCAGAGTCAGTCAGAGTCAGCATAAGCCGTAGATTTAGATGAAAGTATACATATATTTATATATTTCAATAGGTTTCATCAAGACGAACAAAATGATGTATTACTTGACATATTTACGTGAAAAAAAAATTTCCGCTAAAAATCAAAATCGCGGGCAGGTCTTGACCTGTGATAGAATTTCATTTTTCGGAAAAAAATTATTTCTCTCCGATTTGGCTCATTTTTTCAGGACTTAAAGACTTACCTACCCCATCGACGAAAATGTCTTCAGCTATGCAATATATCCATTTTAAATGTTTCCCGAGGTTTTCGAAAAATCACGAATTTCTATCTTCGACAAATAAATTGTCTCTCCGATTAACCCAGAGTCAGTCAGAGTCAGTCAGAGTCAGTCAGAGTCAGTAAGAGTCAGTAAGAGTCAGTAAGAGTCAGTCAGTGTCTATCAGAGTCAGTCAGAGTCAGTCAGAGTCAGTCAGAGTCAGCATAAGCCGTAGATTTAGATGAAAGTATACATATATTTATATGTTTCAATAGGTTTCATCAAGACGAACAAAATGATGTATTACTTGACATATTTACGTGAACAAAAAATTTCCGCTAAAAATTAAAATCGCGTACAGGTCTTGACCTGTGATAGAATTTCATTTTTCGGAAAAAATTTATTTCTCTCCGATTTGGCTATTTTTTTCAGGACTTAAAGACTTACCTACCCCATCGACGAAAATGTCTTCAGCTATGCAATGTATTCATTTTAAATGTTTCCCGAGGTTTTCGAAAAATCACGAATTTCTATCTTCGACAAAAAAATTGTCTCTCCGATTAACCCAGAGTCAGTCAGAGTCATTCAGAGTCAGTAAGAGTCAGTAAGAGTCAGTAAGAGTCAGTAAGAGTCAGTAAGAGTCAGTAAGAGTCAGTAAGAGTCAGTAAGAGTCAGTAAGAGTCAGTCAGAGTCATTCAGAGTCAGTCAGTGTCAGTCAGTGTCTATCAGAGTCAGTCAGAGTCAGTCAGAGTCAGCATAAGCCGTAGATTTAGATGAAAGTATACATATATTTATATGTTTCAATAGGTTTCATCAAGACGAACAAAATGATGTATTACTTGACATATTTACGTGAAAAAAAAATTTCCGCTAAAAATCAAAATCGCGTACAGGTCTTGACCTGTGATAGAATTTCATTTTTCGGAAAAAAATTATTTCTCTCCGATTTGGCTAATTTTTTCAGGACTTAAAGACTTACCTACCCCATCGACGAAAATGTCTTCAGCTATGCAATATATTCATTTTAAATGTTTCCCGAGGTTTTCGAAAAATCACGAATTTCTATCTTCGACAAAAAAATTGTCTCTCCGATTAACCCAGAGTCAGTCAGAGTCATTCAGAGTCAGTCAGAGTCAGTAAGAGTCAGTAAGAGTCAGTAAGCGTCAGTAAGAGTCAGTAAGAGTCAGTAAGAGTCAGTAAGAGTCAGTCAGAGTCATTCAGAGTCAGTCAGTGTCAGTCAGTGTCAATCAGAGTCAGTCAGAGTCAGTCAGAGTCAGCATAAGCCGTAGATTTAGATGAAAGTATACATATATTTATATGTTTCAATAGGTTTCATCAAGACGAACAAAATGATGTATTACTTGACATATTTACGTGAACAAAAAATTTCCGCTAAAAATTAAAATCGCGTACAGGTCTTGACCTGTGATAGAATTTCATTTTTCGGAAAAAATTTATTTCTCTCCGATTTGGCTAATTTTTTCAGGACTTAAAGACTAACCTACCCCATCGACGAAAATGTCTTCAGCTATGCAATATATATATTTTAAGTGTTTCCCGAGGTTTTCGAAAAATCACGAATTTCTATCTTCGACAAAAAAATTGTCTCTCCGACTAACCCAGAGTCAGTCAGAGTCAGTCAGAGTCAGTCAGAGTCAGTAAGAGTCAGTAAGAGTCAGTAAGAGTCAGTCAGAAACATTCAGAGTCAGTCAGTGTCAGTCAGTGTCAATCAGAGTCAGTCAGAGTCAGTCAGAGTCAGTCAGAGTCAGCATAAGCCGTAGATTTAGATGAAAGTATACATATATTTATATATTTCAATAGGTTTCATCAAGACGAACAAAATAATGTATTACTTGACATATTTACGTGAAAAAAAAATTTCCGCTAAAAATCAAAATCGCGTACAGGTCTTGAACTGTGATAGAATTTCATTTTTCGGAAATTTTTTATTTCTCTCCGATTTGGCTAATTTTTTCAGGACTTAAAGACTTACCTACCCCATCGACGAAAATGTCTTCAGCTATGCAATATATCCATTTTAAATGTTTCCCGAGGTTTTCGAAAAATCACGAATTTCTATCTTCGACAAAGAAATTGTCTCTCCGACTAACCCAGAGTCAGTCAGAGTCAGTCAGAGTCAGTCAGAGTCAGTAAGAGTCAGCAAGAGTCAGTAAGAGTCAGTAAGAGTCAGTAAGAGTCAGTCAGAGTCATTCAGTGTCAGTCAGTGTCAATCAGAGTCAGTCAGAGTCAGCATAAGCCTTAGATTTAGATGAAAGTATACATATATTTATATATTTCAATAGGTTTCATCAAGACGAACAAAATGATGTATTACTTGACATTTTTAAGTGAAAAAAAATTTTCCGCTAAAAATCAAAATCGCGTACAGGTCTTGACCTGTGATAGAATTTCATTTTTCGGAAAAAAATTATTTCTCTCCGATTTGGCTATTTTTTTCAGGACTTAAAGACTTACCTACCCCATCGACGAAAATGTCTTCAGCTATGCAATATATCCATTTTAAATGTTTCCCGAGGTTTTCGAAAAATCACGAATTTCTATCTTCGACAAAAAAATTGTCTCTCCGATTAACCCAGAGTCAGTCAGAGTCAGTCAGAGTCAGTCAGAGTCAGTAAGAGTCAGTAAGAGTCAGTAAGAGTCAGTAAGAGTCAGTAAGAGTCAGTCAGAGTCATTCAGAGTCAGTCAGTGTCAGTCAGTGTCAATCAGAGTCAGTCAGAGTCAGTCAGAGTCAGTCAGAGTCAGTCAGAGTCAGCATAAGCCGTAGATTTAGATGAAAGTATACATATATTTATATATTTCAATAGGTTTCATCAAGACGAACAAAATGATGTATTACTTGACATATTTACGTGAACAAAAAATTTCCGCTAAAAATCAAAATCGCGTACAGGTCTTGACCTGTGATAGAATTTCATTTTTCGGAAAAAAATTATTTCTCTCCGATTTGGCTATTTTTTTCAGGACTTAAAGACTTACCTACCCCATCGACAAAAATGTCTTCAGCTATGCAATATATCCATTTTAAATGTTTCCCGAGGTTTTCGAAAAATCACGAATTTCTATCTTCGACAAAAAAATTGTCTCTCCGATTAACCCAGAGACAGTCAGAGTCAGTCAGAGTCAGTCAGAGTCAGTAAGAGTCAGTAAGAGTCAGTAAGAGTCAGTAAGAGTCAGTCAGAGTCAGTCAGAGTCATTCAGTGTCAGTCAGTGTCAATCAGAGTCAGTCAGAGTCAGTCAGAGTCAGTCAGTGTCAGTCAGAGTCAGCATAAGCCGTAGATTTAGATGAAAGTATACATATATTTATATATTTCAATAGGTTTCATCAAGACGAACAAAATGATGTATTTCTTGACATATTTACGTGAAAAAAAAATTTCGGCTAAAAATCAAAATCGCGTACAGGTCTTGACCTGTGATAGAATTTCATTTTTCGGAAAAAAATTATTTCTCTCCGATTTGGCTAATTTGTTCAGGACTTAAAGACTTACCTACCCCATCGACGAAAATGTCTTCAGCTATGCAATATATCCATTTTAAATGTTTCCCGAGGTTTTCGAAAAATCACGAATTTCTATCTTCGACAAAAAAATTGTCTCTCCGATTAACCCAGAGTCAGTCAGAGTCAGTCAGAGTCAGTAAGAGTCAGTAAGAGTCAGTAAGAGTCAGTAAGAGTCAGTAAGAGTCAGTAAGAGTCTGTAAGAGTCAGTCAGAGTCAGTCAGAGTCAGTCAGTGTCAGTCAGTGTCAGTCAGTGTCAGTCAGAGTCAGTCAGAGTCAGTCAGAGTCAGTCAGAGTCAGTCAGAGTCAGTCAGAGTCAGCATAAGCCGTATATTTAGATGAAAGTATACATATATTTATATATTTCAATAGGTTTCATCAAGACGAACAAAATGATGTATTACTTGACATATTTACGTGAAAAAAAAATTTCCGCTAAAAATCAAAATCGCGTACAGGTCTTGACCTGTGATAGAATTTCATTTTTCGGAAAAAATTTATTTCTCTCCGATTTGGCTAATTTTTTAAGGACTTAAAGACTTACCTACCCCATCGACGAAAATGTCTTCAGCTATGCAACATATCCATTTTAAGTGTTTCCCGAGGTTTTCGAAAAATCACGAATTTCTATCTTCGACAAAAAAATTGTCTCTCCGACTAACCCAGAGTCAGTCAGAGTCAGTCAGAGTCAGTCAGAGTCAGTAAGAGTCAGTAAGAGTCAGTAAGAGTCAGTAAGAGTCAGTAAGAGTCAGTAAGAGTCAGTCAGAGTCATTCAGAGTCATTCAGTGTCAGTCAGTGTCAATCAGAGTCAGTCAGAGTCAGTCAGAGTCAATCAGAGTCAGTAAGAGTCAGTAAGAGTCAGTAAGAGTCAGTAAGAGTCAGTAAGAGTCAGTAAGAGTCTGTAAGAGTCAGTCAGAGTCAGTCAGAGTCAGTCAGTGTCAGTCAGTGTCAGTCAGTGTCAATCAGAGTCAGTCAGAGTCAGTCAGAGTCAGTCAGAGTCAGCATAAGCCGTAGATTTAGATGAAAGTATACATATATTTATATATTTCAATAGGTTTCATCAAGACGAACAAAATGATGTATTACTTGACATATTTATGTGAAAAAAAAATTTCCGCTAAAAATCAAAATCGCGTACAGGTCTTGACCTGTGATAGAATTTCATTTTTCGGAAAAAAATTATTTCTCTCCGATTTGGCTATTTTTTTAAGGACTTAAAGACTTACCTACCCCATCGACGAAAATGTCTTCAGCTATGCAATATATCCATTTTAAATGTTTCCCGAGGTTTTCGAAAAATCACGAATTTCTATCTTCGACAAAAAAATTGTCTCTCCGATTAACCCAGAGTCAGTCAGAGTCAGTCAGAGTCAGTCAGAGTCAGTCAGAGATAGTCATTGTCAGTAAGAGTCAGTAAGAGTCAGTAAGAGTCAGTAAGAGTCAGTAAGAGTCAGTCAGAGTCAGTCAGAGTCAGTCAGTGTCAGTCAGTGTCAATCAGAGTCAGTCAGAGTCAGTCAGAGTCAGTCAGAGTCAGTCAGAGTCAGCATAAGCCGTAGATTTAGATGAAAGTATACATGTATTTATATATTTCAATAGGTTTCATCAAGACGAACAAAATGATGTATTTCTTGACATATTTACGTGAAAAAAAAATTTCGGCTAAAAATCAAAATCGCGTACAGGTCTTGACCTGTGATAGAAGTTCATTTTTCGGAAAAAAATTATTTCTCTCCGATTTGGCTAATTTGTTCAGGACTTAAAGACTTACCTACCCCATCGACGAAAATGTCTTCAGCTATGCAATATATCCATTTTAAATGTTTCCCGAGGTTTTCGAAAAATCACGAATTTCTATCTTCGACAAAAAAATTGTCTCTCCGATTAACCCAGAGTCAGTCAGAGTCAGTCAGAGTCAGTAAGAGTCAGTAAGAGTCAGTAAGAGTCAGTAAGAGTCAGTAAGAGTCAGTAAGAGTCAGTAAGAGTCTGTAAGAGTCAGTCAGAGTCAGTCAGAGTCAGTCAGTGTCAGTCAGTGTCAGTCAGTGTCAGTCAGAGTCAGTCAGAGTCAGTCAGAGTCAGTCAGAGTCAGTCAGAGTCAGCATAAGCCGTATATTTAGATGAAAGTATACATATATTTATATATTTCAATAGGTTTCATCAAGACGAACAAAATGATGTATTACTTGACATATTTACGTGAAAAAAAAATTTCCGCTAAAAATCAAAATCGCGTACAGGTCTTGACCTGTGATAGAATTTCATTTTTCGGAAAAAATTTATTTCTCTCCGATTTGGCTAATTTTTTAAGGACTTAAAGACTTACCTACCCCATCGACGAAAATGTCTTCAGCTATGCAATATATCCATTTTAAGTGTTTCCCGAGGTTTTCGAAAAATCACGAATTTCTATCTTCGACAAAAAAATTGTCTCTCCGACTAACCCAGAGTCAGTCAGAGTCAGTCAGAGTCAGTCAGAGTCAGTAAGAGTCAGTAAGAGTCAGTAAGAGTCAGTAAGAGTCAGTAAGAGTCAGTAAGAGTCAGTCAGAGTCATTCAGAGTCATTCAGTGTCAGTCAGTGTCAATCAGAGTCAGTCAGAGTCAGTCAGAGTCAATCAGAGTCAGTAAGAGTCAGTAAGAGTCAGTAAGAGTCAGTAAGAGTCAGTAAGAGTCTGTAAGAGTCAGTCAGAGTCAGTCAGAGTCAGTCAGTGTCAGTCAGTGTCAGTCAGTGTCAATCAGAGTCAGTAAGAGTCAGTCAGAGTCAGTCAGAGTCAGTCAGTGTCAGTCAGTGTCAATCAGAGTCAGTCAGAGTCAGTCAGAGTCAGTCAGAGTCAGTCAGAGTCAGCATAAACCGTAGATTTAGATGAAAGTATACATATATTTATATATTTCAATAGGTTTCATCAAGACGAACAAAATGATGTATTACTTGACATATTTACGTGAAAAAAAAATTTCCGCTAAAAATCAAAATCGCGTACAGGTCTTGACCTGTGATAGAATTTCATTTTTCGGAAAAAAATCATTTCTCTGCGATTTGGCTAATTTTTTAAGGACTTAAAGACTTACCTACCCCATCGACGAAAATGTCTTCAGCTATGCAATATATCCATTTTAAATGTTTCCCGAGGTTTTCGAAAAATCACGAATTTCTATCTTCGACAAATAAATTGTCTCTCCGATTAACCCAGAGTCAGTCAGAGTCAGTCAGAGTCAGTCAGAGTCAGTAAGAGTCAGTAAGAGTCAGTAAGAGTCAGTCAGTGTCTATCAGAGTCAGTCAGAGTCAGTCAGAGTCAGTCAGGGTCAGCATAAGCCGTAGATTTAGATGAAAGTATACATATATTTATATGTTTCAATAGGTTTCATCAAGACGAACAAAATGATGTATTACTTGACATATTTACGTGAACAAAAAATTTCCGCTAAAAATTAAAATCGCGTACAGGTCTTGACCTGTGATAGAATTTCATTTTTCGGAAAATTTTTATTTCTCTCCGATTTGGCTATTTTTTTCAGGACTTAAAGACTTACCTACCCCATCGACGAAAATGTCTTCAGGTATGCAATATATCCATTTTAAATGTTTCCCGAGGTTTTCGAAAAATCACGAATTTCTATCTTCGACAAAAAAATTGTCTCTCCGACTAACCCAGAGTCAGTCAGAGTCAGTCAGAGTCAGTCAGAGTCAGTAAGAGTCAGTAAGAGTCAGTAAGAGTCAGTAAGAGTCAGTAAGAGTCAGTAAGAGTCAGTCAGAGACATTCAGAGTCAGTTAGTGTCAGTCAGTGTCAATCAGAGTCAGTCAGAGTCAGCATAAGCCGTAGATTTAGATGAAAGTATACATATATTTATATATTTCAATAGGTTTCATCAAGACGAACAAAATGATGTATTACTTGACATATTTACGTGAAAAAAAAATTTCCGCTAAAAATCAAAATCGCGTACAGGTCTTGACCTGTGATAGAATTTCATTTTTCGGAAAAAAATTATTTCTCTCCGATTTGGCTAATTTTTTCAGGACTTAAAGACTTACCTACCCCATCGACGAAAATGTCTTCAGCTATGCAATATATTCATTTTAAATGTTTCCCGAGGTTTTCGAAAAATCACGAATTTCTATCTGCGACAAAAAAATTGTCTCTCCGATTAACCCAGAGTCAGTCAGAGTCATTCAGAGTCAGTCAGAGTCAGTAAGAGTCAGTAAGAGTCAGTAAGAGTCAGTAAGAGTCAGTAAGAGTCAGTAAGAGTCAGTAAGAGTCAGTCAGAGTCATTCAGAGTCAGTCAGTGTCAGTCAGTGTCTATCAGAGTCAGTCAGAGTCAGTCAGAGTCAGCATAAGCCGTAAATTTAGATGAAAGTATACATATATTTATATGTTTCAATAGGTTTCATCAAGACGAACAAAATGATGTACTACTTGACATATTTACGTGAAAAAAAAATTTCCGCTAAAAATCAAAATCGCGTACAGGTCTTGACCTGTGATAGAATTTCATTTTTCGGAAAAAAATTATTTCTCTCCGATTTGGCTAATTTTTTCAGGACTTAAAGACTTACCTACCCCATCGACGAAAATGTCTTCAGCTATGCAATATATTCATTTTAAATGTTTCCCGAGGTTTTCGAAAAATCACGAATTTCTATCTTCGACAAAAAAATTGTCTCTCCGATTAACCCAGAGTCAGTGAGAGTCATTCAGAGTCAGTCAGAGTCAGTAAGAGTCAGTAAGAGTCAGTAAGCGTCAGTAAGAGTCAGTAAGAGTCAGTAAGAGTCAGTAAGAGTCAGTCAGAGTCATTCAGAGTCAGTCAGTGTCAGTCAGTGTCTATCAGAGTCAGTCAGAGTCAGTCAGAGTCAGCATAAGCCGTAGATTTAGATGAAAGTATACATATATTTATATGTTTCAATAGGTTTCATCAAGACGAACAAAATGATGTATTACTTGACATATTTACGTGAACAAAAAATTTCCGCTAAAAATTAAAATCGCGTACAGGTCTTGACCTGTGATAGAATTTCATTTTTCGGAAATTTTTTATTTCTCTCCAATTTGGCTATTTTTTTCAGGACTTAAAGACTAACCTACCCCATCGACGAAAATGTCTTCAGCTATGCAATATATCCATTTTAAGTGTTTCCCGAGGTTTTCGAAAAATCACGAATTTCTATCTTCGACAAAAAAATTGTCTCTCCGACTAACCCAGAGTCAGTCAGAGTCAGTCAGAGTCAGTCAGAGTCAGTAAGAGTCAGTAAGAGTCAGTAAGAGTCAGTAAGAGTCAGTCAGAGTCAGTCAGAGTCATTCAGTGTCAGTCAGTGTCAATCAGAGTCAGTCAGAGTCAGTCAGAGTCAGTCAGTGTCAGTCAGAGTCAGCATAAGCCGTAGATTTAGATGAAAGTATACATATATTTATATATTTCAATAGGTTTCATCAAGACGAACAAAATGATGTATTTCTTGACATATTTACGTGAAAAAAAAATTTCGGCTAAAAATCAAAATCGCGTACAGGTCTTGACCTGTGATAGAATTTCATTTTTCGGAAAAAAAATATTTCTCTCCGATTTGGCTAATTTGTTCAGGACTTAAAGACTTACCTACCCCATCGACGAAAATGTCTTCAGCTATGCAATATATCCATTTTAAATGTTTCCCGAGGTTTTCGAAAAATCACGAATTTCTATCTTCGACAAAAAAATTGTCTCTCCGATTAACCCAGAGTCAGTCAGAGTCAGTCAGAGTCAGTAAGAGTCAGTAAGAGTCAGTAAGAGTCAGTAAGAGTCAGTAAGAGTCAGTAAGAGTCAGTAAGAGTCTGTAAGAGTCAGTCAGAGTCAGTCAGAGTCAGTCAGTGTCAGTCAGTGTCAGTCAGTGTCAGTCAGAGTCAGTCAGAGTCAGTCAGAGTCAGTCAGAGTCAGTCAGAGTCAGTCAGAGTCAGCATAAGCCGTATATTTAGATGAAAGTATACATATATTTATATATTTCAATAGGTTTCATCAAGACGAACAAAATGATGTATTACTTGACATATTTACGTGAAAAAAAAATTTCCGCTAAAAATCAAAATCGCGTACAGGTCTTGACCTGTGATAGAATTTCATTTTTCGGAAAAATTTTATTTCTCTCCGATTTGGCTAATTTTTTAAGGACTTAAAGACTTACCTACCCCATCGACGAAAATGTCTTCAGCTATGCAATATATCCATTTTAAGTGTTTCCCGAGGTTTTCGAAAAATCACGAATTTCTATCTTCGACAAAAAAATTGTCTCTCCGACTAACCCAGAGTCAGTCAGAGTCAGTCAGAGTCAGTCAGAGTCAGTAAGAGTCAGTAAGAGTCAGTAAGAGTCAGTAAGAGTCAGTAAGAGTCAGTAAGAGTCAGTCAGAGTCATTCAGAGTCATTCAGTGTCAGTCAGTGTCAATCAGAGTCAGTCAGAGTCAGTCAGAGTCAATCAGAGTCAGTAAGAGTCAGTAAGAGTCAGTAAGAGTCAGTAAGAGTCAGTAAGAGTCAGTAAGAGTCTGTAAGAGTCAGTCAGAGTCAGTCAGAGTCAGTCAGTGTCAGTCAGTGTCAGTCAGTGTCAATCAGAGTCAGTCAGAGTCAGTCAGAGTCAGTCAGAGTCAGCATAAGCCGTAGATTTAGATGAAAGTATACATATATTTATATATTTCAATAGGTTTCATCAAGACGAACAAAATGATGTATTACTTGACATATTTACGTGAAAAAAAAATTTCCGCTAAAAATCAAAATCGCGTACAGGTCTTGACCTGTGATAGAATTTCATTTTTCGGAAAAAAATTATTTCTCTCCGATTTGGCTAATTTTTTAAGGACTTAAAGACTTACCTACCCCATCGACGAAAATGTCTTCAGCTATGCAATATATCCATTTTAAATGTTTCCCGAGGTTTTCGAAAAATCACGAATTTCTATCTTCGACAAAAAAATTGTCTCTCCGATTAACCCAGAGTCAGTCAGAGTCAGTCAGAGTCAGTCAGAGTCAGTCAGAGATAGTCATTGTCAGTAAGAGTCAGTAAGAGTCAGTAAGAGTCAGTAAGAGTCAGTAAGAGTCAGTCAGAGTCAGTCAGAGTCAGTCAGTGTCAGTCAGTGTCAATCAGAGTCAGTCAGAGTCAGTCAGAGTCAGTCAGAGTCAGTCAGAGTCAGCATAAGCCGTAGATTTAGATGAAAGTATACATGTATTTATATATTTCAATAGGTTTCATCAAGACGAACAAAATGATGTATTTCTTGACATATTTACGTGAAAAAAAAATTTCGGCTAAAAATCAAAATCGCGTACAGGTCTTGACCTGTGATAGAAGTTCATTTTTCGGAAAAAAATTATTTCTCTCCGATTTGGCTAATTTGTTCAGGACTTAAAGACTTACCTACCCCATCGACGAAAATGTCTTCAGCTATGCAATATATCCATTTTAAGTGTTTCCCGAGGTTTTCGAAAAATCACGAATTTCTATCTTCGACAAAAAAATTGTCTCTCCGACTAACCCAGAGTCAGTCAGAGTCAGTCAGAGTCAGTCAGAGTCAGTAAGAGTCAGTAAGAGTCAGTAAGAGTCAGTAAGAGTCAGTAAGAGTCAGTAAGAGTCAGTCAGAGTCATTCAGAGTCATTCAGTGTCAGTCAGTGTCAATCAGAGTCAGTCAGAGTCAGTCAGAGTCAATCAGAGTCAGTAAGAGTCAGTAAGAGTCAGTAAGAGTCAGTAAGAGTCAGTAAGAGTCTGTAAGAGTCAGTCAGAGTCAGTCAGAGTCAGTCAGTGTCAGTCAGTGTCAGTCAGTGTCAATCAGAGTCAGTCAGAGTCAGTCAGAGTCAGTCAGAGTCAGTCAGAGTCAGCATAAGCCGTAGATTTAGATGAAAGTATACATATATTTATATATTTCAATAGGTTTCATCAAGACGAACAAAATGATGTATTACTTGACATATTTACGTGAAAAAAAAATTTCCGCTAAAAATCAAAATCGCGTACAGGTCTTGACCTGTGATAGAATTTCATTTTTCGGAAAAAAATCATTTCTCTGCGATTTGGCTAATTTTTTAAGGACTTAAAGACTTACCTACCCCATCGACGAAAATGTCTTCAGCTATGCAATATATCTATTTTAAATGTTTCCCGAGGTTTTCGAAAAATCACGAATTTCTATCTTCGACAAATAAATTGTCTCTCCGATTAACCCAGAGTCAGTCAGAGTCAGTCAGAGTCAGTCAGAGTCAGTAAGAGTCAGTAAGAGTCAGTAAGAGTCAGTCAGTGTCTATCAGAGTCAGTCAGAGTCAGTCAGAGTCAGTCAGAGTCAGCATAAGCCGTAGATTTAGATGAAAGTATACATATATTTATATGTTTCAATAGGTTTCATCAAGACGAACAAAATGATGTATTACTTGACATATTTACGTGAACAAAAAATTTCCGCTAAAAATTAAAATCGCGTACAGGTCTTGACCTGTGATAGAATTTCATTTTTCGGAAAAAATTTATTTCTCTCCGATTTGGCTATTTTTTTCAGGACTTAAAGACTTACCTACCCCATCGACGAAAATGTCTTCAGGTATGCAATATATCCATTTTAAATGTTTCCCGAGGTTTTCGAAAAATCACGAATTTCTATCTTCGACAAAAAAATTGTCTCTCCGACTAACCCAGAGTCAGTCAGAGTCAGTCAGAGTCAGTCAGAGTCAGTAAGAGTCAGTAAGAGTCAGTAAGAGTCAGTAAGAGTCAGTAAGAGTCAGTAAGAGTCAGTCAGAGACATTCAGAGTCAGTTAGTGTCAGTCAGTGTCAATCAGAGTCAGTCAGAGTCAGCATAAGCCGTAGATTTAGATGAAAGTATACATATATTTATATATTTCAATAGGTTTCATCAAGACGAACAAAATGATGTATTACTTGACATATTTACGTGAAAAAAAAATTTCCGCTAAAAATCAAAATCGCGTACAGGTCTTGACCTGTGATAGAATTTCATTTTTCGGAAAAAAATTATTTCTCTCCGATTTGGCTAATTTTTTCAGGACTTAAAGACTTACCTACCCCATCGACGAAAATGTCTTCAGCTATGCAATATATTCATTTTAAATGTTTCCCGAGGTTTTCGAAAAATCACGAATTTCTATCTTCGACAAAAAAATTGTCTCTCCGATTAACCCAGAGTCAGTCAGAGTCATTCAGAGTCAGTCAGAGTCAGTAAGAGTCAGTAAGAGTCAGTAAGAGTCAGTAAGAGTCAGTAAGAGTCAGTAAGAGTCAGTAAGAGTCAGTCAGAGTCATTCAGAGTCAGTCAGTGTCAGTCAGTGTCTATCAGAGTCAGTCAGAGTCAGTCAGAGTCAGCATAAGCCGTAAATTTAGATGAAAGTATACATATATTTATATGTTTCAATAGGTTTCATCAAGACGAACAAAATGATGTATTACTTGACATATTTACGTGAAAAAAAAATTTCCGCTAAAAATCAAAATCGCGTACAGGTCTTGACCTGTGATAGAATTTCATTTTTCTGAAAAAAATTATTTCTCTCCGATTTGGCTAATTTTTTCAGGACTTAAAGACTTACCTACCCCATCGACGAAAATGTCTTCAGCTATGCAATATATTCATTTTAAATGTTTCCCGAGGTTTTCGAAAAATCACGAATTTCTATCTTCGACAAAAAAATTGTCTCTCCGATTAACCCAGAGTCAGTCAGAGTCATTCAGAGTCAGTCAGAGTCAGTAAGAGTCAGTAAGAGTCAGTAAGCGTCAGTAAGAGTCAGTAAGAGTCAGTAAGAGTCAGTAAGAGTCAGTCAGAGTCATTCAGAGTCAGTCAGTGTCAGTCAGTGTCTATCAGAGTCAGTCAGAGTCAGTCAGAGTCAGCATAAGCCGTAGATTTAGATGAAAGTATACATATATTTATATGTTTCAATAGGTTTCATCAAGACGAACAAAATGATGTATTACTTGACATATTTACGTGAACAAAAAATTTCCGCTAAAAATTAAAATCGCGTACAGGTCTTGACCTGTGATAGAATTTCATTTTTCGGAAAAAAATTATTTCTCTCCGATTTGGCTATTTTTTTCAGGACTTAAAGACTAACCTACCCCATCGACGAAAATGTCTTCAGCTATGCAATATATCCATTTTAAGTGTTTCCCGAGGTTTTCGAAAAATCACGAATTTCTATCTTCGACAAAAAAATTGTCTCTCCGACTAACCCAGAGTCAGTCAGAGTCAGTCAGAGTCAGTCAGAGTCAGTAAGAGTCAGTAAGGGTCAGTAAGAGTCAGTCAGAAACATTCAGAGTCAGTCAGTGTCAGTCAGTGTCAATCAGAGTCAGTCAGAGTCAGTCAGAGTCAGTCAGAGTCAGCATAAGCCGTAGATTTAGATGAAAGTATACATATATTTATATATTTCAATAGGTTTCATCAAGACGAACAAAATAATGTATTACTTGACATATTTACGTGAAAAAAAAATTTCCGCTAAAAATCAAAATCGCGTACAGGTCTTGACCTGTGATAGAATTTCATTTTTCGGAAATTTTTTATTTCTCTCCGATTTGGCTAATTTTTTCAGGACTTAAAGACTTACCTACCCCATCGACGAAAATGTCTTCAGCTATGCAATATATCCATTTTAAATGTTTCCCGAGGTTTTCGAAAAATCACGAATTTCTATCTTCGACAAAAAAATTGTCTCTCCGACTAACCCAGAGTCAGTCAGAGTCAGTCAGAGTCAGTCAGAGTCAGTAAGAGTCAGTAAGAGTCAGTAAGAGTCAGTAAGAGTCAGTAAGAGTCAGTCAGAGTCATTCAGTGTCAGTCAGTGTCAATCAGAGTCAGTCAGAGTCAGCATAAGCCTTAGATTTAGATGAAAGTATACATATATTTATATATTTCAATAGGTTTCATCAAGACGAACAAAATGATGTATTACTTGACATTTTTACGTGAAAAAAAATTTTCCGCTAAAAATCAAAATCGCGTACAGGTCTTGACCTGTGATAGAATTTCATTTTTCGGAAAAAAATTATTTCTCTCCGATTTGGCTATTTTTTTCAGGACTTAAAGACTTACCTACCCCATCGACGAAAATGTCTTCAGCTATGCAATATATCCATTTTAAATGTTTCCCGAGGTTTTCGAAAAATCACGAATTTCTATCTTCGACAAACAAATTGTCTCTCCGATTAACCCAGAGTCAGTCAGAGTCTGTCAGAGTCAGTCAGAGTCAGTAATAGTCAGTAAGAGTCAGTAAGAGTCAGTAAGAGTCAGTATGAGTCAGTAAGAGTCAGTCAGAGTCATTCAGAGTCAATCAGTGTCAGTCAGTGTCAATCAGAGTCAGTCAGAGTCAGTCAGAGTCAGTCAGAGTCAGTCAGAGTCAGCATAAGCCGTAGATTTAGATGAAAGTATACATATATTTATATATTTCAATAGGTTTCATCAAGACGAACAAAATGATGTATTACTTGACACATTTACGTGAAAAAAAATTTTCCGCTAAAAATCAAAATCGCGTACAGGTCTTGACCTGTGATAGAATTTCATTTTTCGGAAAAAAATTATTTCTCTCCGATTTGGCTATTTTTTTCAGGACTTAAAGACTTACCTACCCCATCGACGAAAATGTCTTCAGCTATGCAATATATCCATTTTAAATGTTTCCCAAGGTTTTCGAAAAATCACGAATTTCTATCTTCGACAAAAAAATTGTCTCTCCGATTAACCCAGAGTCAGTCAGAGTCAGTCAGAGTCAGTCAGAGTCAGTAAGAGTCAGTAAGAGTCAGTAAGAGTCAGTAAGAGACAGTAAGAGTCTGTAAGAGTCAGTCAGAGTCAGTCAGAGTCAGTCAGTGTCAGTCAGTGTCAATCAGAGTCAGTCAGAGTCAGTCAGAGTCAGTCAGAGTCAGTCAGAGTCAGTCAGAGTCAGCATAAGCCGTAGATTTAGATGAAAGTATACATATATTTATATATTTCAATAGGTTTCATCAAGACGAACAAAATGATGTATTACTTGACATATTTACGTGAACAAAAAATTTCCGCTAAAAATCAAAATCGCGTACAGGTCTTGACCTGTGATAGAATTTCATTTTTCGGAAAAAAATTATTTCTCTCCGATTTGGCTAATTTTTTCAGGACTTAAAGACTTACCTACCCAATCGACGAAAATGTCTTCAGCTATGCAATATATTCATTTTAAATGTTTCCCGAGGTTTTCGAAAAATCACGAATTTCTATCTTCGACAAAAAAATTGTCTCTCCGATTAACCCAGAGTCAGTCAGAGTCAGTCAGAGTCAGTCAGAGTCAGTAAGAGTCAGTAAGAGTCAGTAAGAGTCAGTAAGAGTCAGTAAGAGTCAGTCAGAGTCATTCAGAGTCAGTCAGTGTCAGTCAGTGTCAATCAGAGTCAGTCAGAGTCAGTCAGAGTCAGTCAGAGTCAGCATAAGCCGTAGATTTAGATGAAAGTATACATATATTTATATATTTCAATAGGTTTCATCAAGACGAACAAAATGATGTATTACTTGACATATTTACGTGAAAAAAAAATTTCCGCTAAAAATCAAAATCGCGTACAGGTCTTGACCTGTGATAGAATTTCATTTTTCGGAAAAAAATTATTTCTCTCCGATTTGGCTATTTTTTTCAGGACTTACAGACTTACCTACCCCATCGACAAAAATGTCTTCAGCTATGCAATATATCCATTTTAAATGTTTCCCGAGGTTTTCGAAAAATCACGAATTTCTATCTTCGACAAAAAAATTGTCTCTCCGATTAACCCAGAGTCAGACAGAGTCAGTCAGAGTCAGTCAGAGTCAGTAAGAGTCAGTAAGAGTCAGTAAGAGTCAGTAAGAGTCAGTAAGAGTCAGTAAGAGTCAGTCAGAGTCATTCAGAGTCATTCAGTGTCAGTCAGTGTCAATCAGAGTCAGTCAGAGTCAGTCAGAGTCAATCAGACTCAGTAAGAGTCAGTAAGAGTCAGTAAGAGTCAGTAAGAGTCAGTAAGAGTCTGTAAGAGTCAGTCAGAGTCAGTCAGAGTCAGTCAGTGTCAGTCAGTGTCAGTCAGTGTCAATCAGAGTCAGTCAGAGTCAGTCAGAGTCAGTCAGAGTCAGCATAAGCTGTAGATTTAGATGAAAGTATACATATATTTATATATTTCAATAGGTTTCATCAAGACGAACAAAATGATGTATTACTTGACATTTTTACGTGAAAAAAAAATTTCCGCTAAAAATCAAAATCGCGTACAGGTCTTGACCTGTGATAGAATTTCATTTTTCGGAAAAAAAATATTTCTCTCCGATTTGGCTATTTTTTTCAGGACTTAAAGACTTACCTACCCCATCGACGAAAATGTCTTCAGCTATGCAATATATCCATTTTAAATGTTTCCCGAGGTTTTCGAAAAATCACGAATTTCTATCTTCGACAAACAAATTGTCTCTCCGATTAACCCAGAGTCAGTCAGAGTCTGTCAGAGTCAGTCAGAGTCAGTAATAGTCAGTAAGAGTCAGTAAGAGTCAGTAAGAGTCAGTATGAGTCAGTAAGAGTCAGTCAGAGTCATTCAGAGTCAGTCAGTGTCAGTCAGTGTCAATCAGAGTCAGTCAGAGTCAGTCAGAGTCAGTCAGAGTCAGTCAGAGTCAGCATAAGCCGTAGATTTAGATGAAAGTTTACATATATTTATATATTTCAATAGGTTTCATCAAGACGAACAAAATGATGTATTACTTGACACATTTACGTGAAAAAAAATTTTCCGCTAAAAATCAAAATCGCGTACAGGTCTTGACCTGTGATAGAATTTCATTTTTCGGAAAAAAATTATTTCTCTCCGATTTGGCTATTTTTTTCAGGACTTAAAGACTTACCTACCCCATCGACGAAAATGTCTTCAGCTATGCAATATATCCATTTTAAATGTTTCCCGAGGTTTTCGAAAAATCACGAATTTCTATCTTCGACAAAAAAATTGTCTCTCCGATTAACCCAGAGTCAGTCAGAGTCAGTCAGAGTCAGTAAGAGTCAGTAAGAGTCAGTTAGAGTCAGTAAGAGTCAGTAAGAGTCAGTAAGAGTCAGTAAGAGTCAGTCAGAGTCAGTCAGAGTCAGTCAGTGTCAGTCAGTGTCAATCAGAGTCAGTCAGAGTCAGTCAGAGTCAGTCAGAGTCAGCATAAGCCGTAGATTTAGATGAAAGTATACATATATTTATATATTTCAATAGGTTTCATCAAGACGAACAAAATGATGTATTACTTGACATATTTACGTGAACAAAAAATTTCCGCTAAAAATCAAAATCGCGTACAGGTCTTGACCTGTGATAGAATTTCATTTTTCGGCAAAGAATTATTTCTCTCCGATTTGGCTAATTTTTTCAGGACTTAAAGACTTACCTACCCAATCGACGAAAATGTCTTCAGCTATGCAATATATCCATTTTAAATGTTTCCCGAGGTTTTCGAAAAATCACGAATTTCTATCTTCGACAAAAAAATTGTCTCTCCGATTAACCCAGAGTCAGTCAGAGTCAGTCAGAGTCAGTCAGAGTCAGTAAGAGTCAGTAAGAGTCAGTAAGAGTCAGTAAGAGTCAGTAAGAGTCAGTCAGAGTCATTCAGAGTCAGTCAGTGTCAGTCAGTGTCAGTCAGAGTCAGTCAGAGTCAGTCAGAGTCAGTCAGAGTCAGCATAAGCCGTAGATTTAGATGAAAGTATACATATATTTATATATTTCAATAGGTTTCATCAAGACGAACAAAATGATGTATTACTTGACACATTTACGTGAAAAAAAATTTCCGCTAAAAATCAAAATCGCGTACAGGTCTTGACCTGTGATAGAATTTCATTTTTCGGAAAAAAATTATTTCTCTCCGATTTGGCTAATTTTTTCAGGACTTAAAGACTTACCTACCCCATCGACGAAAATGTCTTCAGCTATGCAATATATCCATTTTAAGTGTTTCCCGAGGTTTTCGAAAAATCACGAATTTCTATCTTCGACAAAAAAATTGTCTCTCCGACTAACCCAGAGTCAGTCAGAGTCAGTCAGAGTCAGTCAGAGTCCGTAAGAGTCAGTAAGAGTCAGTAAGAGTCAGTAAGAGTCAGTCAGAGTCAGTCAGAGTCAGTCAGTGTCAGTCAGTGTCAATCAGAGTCAGTCAGAGTCAGTCAGAGTCAGTCAGAGTCAGTCAGAGTCAGCATAAGCCGTAGATTTAGATGAAAGTATACATATATTTATATATTTCAATAGGTTTCATCAAGACGAACAAAATGATGTATTACTTGACATATTTACGTGAAAAAAAAATTTCCGCTAAAAATCAAAATCGCGTACAGGTCTTGACCTGTGATAGAATTTCATTTTTCGGAAAAAAATTATTTCTCTCCGATTTGGCTATTTTTTTCAGGACTTAAAGACTTACCTACCCCATCGACGAAAATGTCTTCAGCTATGCAATATATCCATTTTAAATGTTTCCCGAGGTTTTCGAAAAATCACGAATTTCTATCTTCGACAAAAAAATTGTCTCTCCGATTAACCCGGAGTCAGTCAGAGTCAGTCAGAGTCAGAAAGAGTCAGTAAGAGTCAGTAAGAGTCAGTAAGAGTCAGTAAGAGTCAGTAAGAGTCAGTAAGAGTCTGTAAGAGTCAGTCAGAGTCAGTCAGAGTCAGTCAGTGTCAGTCAGTGTCAGTCAGTGTCAATCAGAGTCAGTCAGAGTCAGTCAGAGTCAGTCAGAGTCAGTCAGAGTCAGTATAAGCCGTAGATTTAGATGAAAGTATACATATATTTATATATTTCAATAGGTTTCATCAAGACGAACAAAATGATGTATTACTTGACATAATTACGTGAAAAAAAAATTTCCGCTAAAAATCAAAATCGCGTACAGGTCTTACCCTGTGATAGAATTTCATTTTTCGGAAAAAAATTATTTCTCTCCGATTTGGCTAATTTTTTCAGGACTTAAAGACTTACCTACCCAATCGACGAAAATGTCTTCAGCTATGCAATATATCCATTTTAAATGTTTCCCGAGGTTTTCGAAAAATCACGAATTTCTATCTTCGACAAAAAAATTGTCTCTCCGATTAACCCAGAGTCAGTCAGAATCAGTCAGAGTCAGTCAGAGTCAGTAAGAGTCAGTAAGAGTCAGTAAGAGTCAGTAAGAGTCAGTCAGAGTCATTCAGAGTCAGTCAGTGTCAGTCAGTGTCAGTCAGTGTCAGTCAGAGTCAGTCAGAGTCAGTCAGAGTCAGTCAGAGTCAGCATAAGCCGTAGATTTAGATGAAAGTATACATATATTTATATATTTCAATAGGTTTCATCAAGACGAACAAAATGATGTATTACTTGACACATTTACGTGAAAAAAAAATTTCCGCTAAAAATCAAAATCGCGTACAGGTCTTGACCTGTGATAGAATTTCATTTTTCGGAAAAAAATTATTTCTCTCCGATTTGGCTATTTTTTTCAGGACTTAAAGACTTACCTACCCCATCGACGAAAATGTCTTCAGCTATGCAATATATCCATTTTAAATGTTTCCCGAGGTTTTCGAAAAATCACGAATTTCTATCTTCGACAAAAAAATTGTCTCTCCGATTAACCCAGAGTCAGTCAGAGTCAGTCAGAGTCAGTCAGAGTCAGTAAGAGTCAGTAAGAGTCAGTTAGAGTCAGTAAGAGTCAGTAAGAGTCAGTAAGAGTCAGTAAGAGTCAGTCAGAGTCAGTCAGAGTCAGTCAGTGTCAGTCAGTGTCAATCAGAGTCAGTCAGAGTCAGTCAGAGTCAGTCAGAGTCAGTCAGAGTCAGCATAAGCCGTAGATTTAGATGAAAGTATATATATTTCAATAGGTTTCATCAAGACGAACAAAATGATGTATTACTTGACATATTTACGTGAACAAAAAATTTCCGCTAAAAATCAAAATCGCGTACAGGTCTTGACCTGTGATAGAATTTCATTTTTCGGCAAAAAATTATTTCTCTCCGATTTGGCTAATTTTTTCAGGACTTAAAGACTTACCTACCCAATCGACGAAAATGTCTTCAGCTATGCAATATATCCATTTTAAATGTTTCCCGAGGTTTTCGAAAAATCACGAATTTCTATCTTCGACAAAAAAATTGTCTCTCCGATTAACCCAGAGTCAGTCAGAGTCAGTCAGAGTCAGTCAGAGTCAGTAAGAGTCAGTAAGAGTCAGTAAGAGTCAGTAAGAGTCAGTAAGAGTCAGTCAGAGTCATTCAGAGTCAGTCAGTGTCAGTCAGTGTCAATCAGAGTCAGTCAGAGTCAGTCAGAGTCAGTCAGAGTCAGTCAGAGTCAGCATAAGCCGTAGATTTAGATGAAAGTATACATATATTTATATATTTCAATAGGTTTCATCAAGACGAACAAAATGATGTATTACTTGACATATTTACGTGAAAAAAAAATTTCCGCTAAAAATCAAAATCGCGTACAGGTCTTGACCTGTGATAGAATTTCATTTTTCGGAAAAAAATTATTTCTCTCCGATTTGGCTATTTTTTTCAGGACTTAAAGACTTACCTACCCCATCGACAAAAATGTCTTCAGCTATGCAATATATCCATTTTAAATGTTTCCCGAGGTTTTCGAAAAATCACGAATTTCTATCTTCGACAAAAAAATTGTCTCTCCGATTAACCCAGAGACAGTCAGAGTCAGTCAGAGTCAGTCAGAGTCAGTAAGAGTCAGTAAGAGTCAGTAAGAGTCAGTAAGAGTCAGTCAGAGTCAGTCAGAGTCATTCAGTGTCAGTCAGTGTCAATCAGAGTCAGTCAGAGTCAGTCAGAGTCAGTCAGTGTCAGTCAGAGTCAGCATAAGCCATAGATTTAGATGAAAGTATACATATATTTATATATTTCAATAGGTTTCATCAAGACGAACAAAATGATGTATTTCTTGACATATTTACGTGAAAAAAAAATTTCCGCTAAAAATCAAAATCGCGTACAGGTCTTGACCTGTGATAGAATTTCATTTTTCGGAAAAAAATTATTTCTCTCCGATTTGGCTAATTTGTTCAGGACTTAAAGACTTACCTACCCCATCGACGAAAATGTCTTCAGCTATGCAATATATCCATTTTAAATGTTTCCCGAGGTTTTCGAAAAATCACGAATTTCTATCTTCGACAAAAAAATTGTCTCTCCGATTAACCCAGAGTCAGTCAGAGTCAGTCAGAGTCAGTAAGAGTCAGTAAGTGTCAGTAAGAGTCAGTAAGAGTCAGTAAGAGTCAGTAAGAGTCAGTAAGAGTCAGTAAGAGTCTGTAAGAGTCAGTCAGAGTCAGTCAGAGTCAGTCAGTGTCAGTCAGTGTCAGTCAGTGTCAGTCAGAGTCAGTCAGAGTCAGTCAGAGTCAGTCAGAGTCAGTCAGAGTCAGTCAGAGTCAGCATAAGCCGTATATTTAGATGAAAGTATACATATATTTATATATTTCAATAGGTTTCATCAAGACGAACAAAATGATGTATTACTTGACATATTTACGTGAAAAAAAAATTACCGCTAAAAATCAAAATCGCGTACAGGTCTTGACCTGTGATAGAATTTCATTTTTCGGAAAAAATTTATTTCTCTCCGATTTGGCTAATTTTTTAAGGACTTAAAGACTTACCTACCCCATCGACGAAAATGTCTTCAGCTATGCAATATATCCATTTTAAGTGTTTCCCGAGGTTTTCGAAAAATCACGAATTTCTATCTTCGACAAAAAAATTGTCTCTCCGATTAACCCAGAGTCAGTCAGAGTCAGTCAGAGTCAGTCAGAGTCAGTCAGAGATAGTCATTGTCAGTAAGAGTCAGTAAGAGTCAGTAAGAGTCAGTAAGAGTCAGTAAGAGTCAGTCAGAGTCAGTCAGAGTCAGTCAGTGTCAGTCAGTGTCAATCAGAGTCAGTCAGAGTCAGTCAGAGTCAGTCAGAGTCAGTCAGAGTCAGCATAAGCCGTAGATTTAGATGAAAGTATACATGTATTTATATATTTCAATAGGTTTCATCAAGACGAACAAAATGATGTATTTCTTGACATATTTACGTGAAAAAAAAATTTCGGCTAAAAATCAAAATCGCGTACAGGTCTTGACCTGTGATAGAAGTTCATTTTTCGGAAAAAAATTATTTCTCTCCGATTTGGCTAATTTGTTCAGGACTTAAAGACTTACCTACCCCATCGACGAAAATGTCTTCAGCTATGCAATATATCCATTTTAAATGTTTCCCGAGGTTTTCGAAAAATCACGAATTTCTATCTTCGACAAAAAAATTGTCTCTCCGATTAACCCAGAGTCAGTCAGAGTCAGTCAGAGTCAGTAAGAGTCAGTAAGAGTCAGTAAGAGTCAGAAAGAGTCAGTAAGAGTCAGTAAGAGTCAGTAAGAGTCAGTCAGAGTCAGTCAGAGTCAGTCAGAGTCAGTCAGTATCAGTCTGTGTCAGTCAGTGTCAGTCAGAGTCAATCAGAGTCAGTAAGAGTCAGTAAGAGTCAGTAAGAGTCAGTAAGAGTCAGTAAGAGTCAGTAAGAGTCTGTAAGAGTCAGTCAGAGTCAGTCAGAGTCAGTCAGTGTCAGTCAGTGTCAGTCAGTGTCAATCAGAGTCAGTCAGAGTCAGTCAGAGTCAGTCAGAGTCAGTCAGAGTCAGCATAAGCCGTAGATTTAGATGAAAGTATACATATATTTATATATTTCAATAGGTTTCATCAAGACGAACAAAATGATGTATTACTTGACATATTTACGTGAAAAAAAAATTTCCGCTAAAAATCAAAATCGCGTACAGGTCTTGACCTGTGATAGAATTTCATTTTTCGGAAAAAAATTATTTCTCTCCGATTTGGCTAATTTTTTAAGGACTTAAAGACTTACCTACCCCATCGACGAAAATGTCTTCAGCTATGCAATATATTCATTTTAAATGTTTCCCGAGGTTTTCGAAAAATCACGAATTTCTATCTTCGACAAAAAAATTGTCATTAACCCAGAGTCAGTCAGAGTCAGTCAGAGTCAGTCAGAGTCAGTCAGAGATAGTCATTGTCAGTAAGAGTCAGTAAGAGTCAGTCAGAGTCAGTAAGAGTCAGACAGTGTCATTCAGAGTCAGTCAGTGTCAGTCAGTGTCAATCAGAGTCAGTCAGAGTCAGTCAGAGTCAGTCAGAGTCAGTCAGAGTGAGCATATTTAGAGTAGATTTAGATGAAAGTATACATATATTTATATATTTCAATAGGTTTCATCAAGACGAACAAAATGATGTATTACTTGACATATTAACGTGAAAAAAAAATTTCCGCTAAAAATCAAAATCGCGTACAGGTCTTGACCTGTGATAGAATTTCATTTTTCGGAAAACAAATATTTCTCTCCGATTTGGCTAATTTTTTCAGGACTTAAAGACTTACCTACCCCATCGACGAAAATGTCTTCAGCTATGCAATATATCCATTTTAAATGTTTCCCGAGGTTTTCGAAAAATCACGAATTTCTATCTTCGACAAAAAAATTGTCTCTCCGACTAACCCAGAGTCAGTCAGAGTCAGTCAGAGTCAGTAAGAGTCAGTAAGAGTCAGTAAGAGTCAGTATGAGTCAGTAAGAGTCAGTCAGAGTCATTCAGAGTCAGTCAGTGTCAGTCAGTGTCAATCAGAGTCAGTCAGAGTCAGTCAGAGTCAGTCAGAGTCAGTCAGAGTGAGCATAAGCCGTAGATTTAGATGAAAGTATACATATATTTATATATTTCAATAGGTTTCATCAAGACGAACAAAATGATGTATTACTTGACACATTTACGTGAAAAAAAATTTTCCGCTAAAAATCAAAATCGCGTACAGGTCTTGACCTGTGATAGAATTTCATTTTTCGGAAAAAAATTATTTCTCTCCGATTTGGCTATTTTTTTCAGGACTTAAAGACTTACCTAACCCATTGACGAAAATGTCTTCAGCTATGCAATATATCCATTTTAAATGTTTCCCGAGGTTTTCGAAAAATCACGAATTTCTATCTTCGACAAAAAAATTGTCTCTCCGATTAACCCAGAGTCAGTCAGAGTCAGTCAGAGTCAGTCAGAGTCAGTAAGAGTCAGTAAGAGTCAGTTAGAGTCAGTAAGAGTCAGTAAGAGTCAGTAAGAGTCAGAAAGAGTCAGTAAGAGTCAGTCAGAGTCAGTCAGAGTCAGTCAGTGTCAGTCAGTGTCAATCAGAGTCAGTCAGAGTCAGTCAGAGTCAGTCAGAGTCAGTCAGAGTCAGCATAAGCCGTAGATTTAGATGAAAGTATACATATATTTATATATTTCAATAGGTTTCATCAAGACGAACAAAATGATGTATTACTTGACATATTTACGTGAACAAAAAATTACCGCTAAAAATCAAAATCGCGTACAGGTCTTGACCTGTGATAGAATTTCATTTTTCGGCAAAAAATTATTTCTCTCCGATTTGGCTAATTTTTTCAGGACTTAAAGACTTACCTACCCAATCGACGAAAATGTCTTCAGCTATGCAATATATCCATTTTAAATGTTTCCCGAGGTTTTCGAAAAATCACGAATTTCTATCTTCGACAAAAAAATTGTCTCTCCGATTAACCCAGAGTCAGTCAGAGTCAGTCAGAGTCAGTCAGAGTCAGTAAGAGTCAGTAAGAGTCAGTAAGAGTCAGTAAGAGTCAGTAAGAGTCAGTCAGAGTCATTCAGAGTCAGTCAGTGTCAGTCAGTGTCAATCAGAGTCAGTCAGAGTCAGTCAGAGTCAGTCAGAGTCAGCATAAGCCGTAGATTTTGATGAAAGTATACATATATTTATATATTTCAATAGGTTTCATCAAGACGAACAAAATGATGTATTACTTGACATATTTACGTGAAAAAAAAATTTCCGCTAAAAATCAAAATCGCGTACAGGTTTTGACCTGTGATAGAATTTCATTTTTCGGAAAAAAATTATTTCTCTCCGATTTGGCTATTTTTTTCAGGACTTAAAGACTTACCTACCCCATCGACAAAAATGTCTTCAGCTATGCAATATATCCATTTTAAATGTTTCCCGAGGTTTTCGAAAAATCACGAATTTCTATCTTCGACAAAAAAATTGTCTCTCCGATTAACCCAGAGACAGTCAGAGTCAGTCAGAGTCAGTCAGAGTCAGTAAGAGTCAGTAAGAGTCAGTAAGAGTCAGTAAGAGTCAGTCAGAGTCAGTCAGAGTCATTCAGTGTCAGTCAGTGTCAATCAGAGTCAGTCAGAGTCAGTCAGAGTCAGTCAGTGTCAGTCAGAGTCAGCATAAGCCGTAGATTTAGATGAAAGTATACATATATTTATATATTTCAATAGGTTTCATCAAGACGAACAAAATGATGTATTTCTTGACATATTTACGTGAAAAAAAAATTTCCGCTAAAAATCAAAATCGCGTACAGGTCTTGACCTGTGATAGAATTTCATTTTTCGGAAAAAAATTATTTCTCTCCGATTTGGCTAATTTGTTCAGGACTTAAAGACTTACCTACCCCATCGACGAAAATGTCTTCAGCTATGCAATATATCCATTTTAAATGTTTCCCGAGGTTTTCGAAAAATCACGAATTTCTATCTTCGACAAAAAAATTGTCTCTCCGATTAACCCAGAGTCAGTCAGAGTCAGTCAGAGTCAGTAAGAGTCAGTAAGAGTCAGTAAGAGTCAGTAAGAGTCAGTAAGAGTCAGTAAGAGTCAGTAAGAGTCAGTAAGAGTCTGTAAGAGTCAGTCAGAGTCAGTCAGAGTCAGTCAGTGTCAGTCAGTGTCAGTCAGTGTCAGTCAGAGTCAGTCAGAGTCAGTCAGAGTCAGTCAGAGTCAGTCAGAGTCAGTCAGAGTCAGCATAAGCCGTAGATTTAGATGAAAGTATACATATATTTATATATTTCAATAGGTTTCATCAAGACGAACAAAATGATGTATTACTTGACATATTTACGTGAAAAAAAAATTTCCGCTAAAAATCAAAATCGCGTACAGGTCTTGACCTGTGATAGAATTTCATTTTTCGGAAAAAAATTATTTCTCTCCGATTTGGCTATTTTTTTCAGGACTTAAAGACTTACCTACCCCATCGACAAAAATGTCTTCAGCTATGCAATATATCCATTTTAAATGTTTCCCGAGGTTTTCGAAAAATCACGAATTTCTATCTTCGACAAAAAAATTGTCTCTCCGATTAACCCAGAGACAGTCAGAGTCAGTCAGAGTCAGTCAGAGTCAGTCAGAGTCAGTAAGAGTCAGTAAGAGTCAGTAAGAGTCAGTCAGAGTCAGTCAGAGTCATTCAGTGTCAGTCAGTGTCAATCAGAGTCAGTCAGAGTCAGTCAGAGTCAGTCAGTGTCAGTCAGAGTCAGTCAGAGTCAGTCAGAGTCAGTCAGAGTCAGTCAGAGTCAGTCAGAGTCAGCATAAGCCGTATATTTAGATGAAAGTATACATATATTTATATATTTCAATAGGTTTCATCAAGACGAACAAAATGATGTATTACTTGACATATTTACGTGAAAAAAAAATTTCCGCTAAAAATCAAAATCGCGTACAGGTCTTGACCTGTGATAGAATTTCATTTTTCGGCAAAAAATTATTTCTCTCCGATTTGGCTAATTTTTTCAGGACTTAAAGACTTACCTACCCAATCGACGAAAATGTCTTCAGCTATGCAATATATCCATTTTAAATGTTTCCCGAGGTTTTCGAAAAATCACGAATTTCTATCTTCGACAAAAAAATTGTCTCTCCGATTAACCCAGAGTCAGTCAGAGTCAGTCAGAGTCAGTCAGAGTCAGTAAGAGTCAGTAAGAGTCAGTAAGAGTCAGTAAGAGTCAGTAAGAGTCAGTCAGAGTCATTCAGAGTCAGTCAGTGTCAGTCAGTGTCAGTCAGAGTCAGTCAGAGTCAGTCAGAGTCAGTCAGAGTCAGCATAAGCCGTAGATTTAGATGAAAGTATACATATATTTATATATTTCAATAGGTTTCATCAAGACGAACAAAATGATGTATTACTTGACACATTTACGTGAAAAAAAATTTTCCGCTAAAAATCAAAATCGCGTACAGGTCTTGACCTGTGATAGAATTTCATTTTTCGGAAAAAAATTATTTCTCTCCGATTTGGCTATTTTTTTCAGGACTTAAAGACTTACCTACCCCATCGACGAAAATGTCTTCAGCTATGCAATATATCCATTTTAAATGTTTCCCGAGGTTTTCGAAAAATCACGAATTTCTATCTTCGACAAAAAAATTGTCTCTCCGATTAACCCAGAGTCAGTCAGAGTCAGTCAGAGTCAGTCAGAGTCAGTAAGAGTCAGTAAGAGTCAGTTAGAGTCAGTAAGAGTCAGTAAGATTCAGTAAGAGTCAGTAAGAGTCAGTCAGAGTCAGTCAGAGTCAGTCAGTGTCAGTCAGTGTCAATCAGAGTCAGTCAGAGTCAGTCAGAGTCAGTCAGAGTCAGTCAGAGTCAGCATAAGCCGTAGATTTAGATGAAAGTATATATATTTCAATAGGTTTCATCAAGACGAACAAAATGATGTATTACTTGACATATTTACGTGAACAAAAAATTTCCGCTAAAAATCAAAATCGCGTACAGGTCTTGACCTGTGATAGAATTTCATTTTTCGGCAAAAAATTATTTCTCTCCGATTTGGCTAATTTTTTCAGGACTTAAAGACTTACCTACCCAATCGACGAAAATGTCTTCAGCTATGCAATATATCCATTTTAAATGTTTCCCGAGGTTTTCGAAAAATCACGAATTTCTATCTTCGACAAAAAAATTGTCTCTCCGATTAACCCATAGTCAGTCAGAGTCAGTCAGAGTCAGTCAGAGTCAGTAAGAGTCAGTAAGAGTCAGTAAGAGTCAGTAAGAGTCAGTAAGAGTCAGTCAGAGTCATTCAGAGTCAGTCAGTGTCAGTCAGTGTCAATCAGAGTCAGTCAGAGTCAGTCAGAGTCAGTAAGAGTCAGTAAGAGTCAGTAAGAGTCTGTAAGAGCCAGTCAGAGTCAGTCAGAGTCAGTCAGTGTCAGTCAGTGTCAGTCAGTGTCAGTCAGAGTCAGTCAGAGTCAGTCAGAGTCAGTCAGAGTCAGTCAGAGTCAGTCAGAGTCAGCATAAGCCGTAGATTTAGATGAAAGTATACATATATTTATATATTTCAATAGGTTTCATCAAGACGAACAAAATGATGTATTACTTGACATATTTACGTGAAAAAAAAATTTCCGCTAAAAATCAAAATCGCGTACAGGTCTTGACCTGTGATAGAATTTCATTTTTCGGAAAAAAATTATTTCTCTCCGATTTGGCTATTTTTTTCAGGACTTAAAGACTTACCTTCCCCATCGACAAAAATGTCTTCAGCTATGCAATATATCCATTTTAAATGTTTCCCGAGGTTTTCGAAAAATCACGAATTTCTATCTTCGACAAAAAAATTGTCTCTCCGATTAACCCAGAGACAGTCAGAGTCAGTCAGAGTCAGTCAGAGTCAGTAAGAGTCAGTAAGAGTCAGTAAGAGTCAGTAAGAGTCAGTCAGAGTCAGTCAGAGTCATTCAGTGTCAGTCAGTGTCAATCAGAGTCAGTCAGAGTCAGTCAGAGTCAGTCAGTGTCAGTCAGAGTCAGTCAGAGTCAGTCAGAGTCAGTCAGAGTCAGTCAGAGTCAGTCAGAGTCAGCATAAGCCGTATATTTAGATGAAAGTATACATATATTTATATATTTCAATAGGTTTCATCAAGACGAACAAAATGATGTATTACTTGACATATTTACGTGAAAAAAAAATTTCCGCTAAAAATCAAAATCGCGTACAGGTCTTGACCTGTGATAGAATTTCATTTTTCGGCAAAAAATTATTTCTCTCCGATTTGGCTAATTTTTTCAGGACTTAAAGACTTACCTACCCAATCGACGAAAATGTCTTCAGCTATGCAATATATCCATTTTAAATGTTTCCCGAGGTTTTCGAAAAATCACGAATTTCTATCTTCGACAAAAAAATTGTCTCTCCGATTAACCCAGAGTCAGTCAGAGTCAGTCAGAGTCAGTCAGAGTCAGTAAGAGTCAGTAAGAGTCAGTAAGAGTCAGTAAGAGTCAGTAAGAGTCAGTAAGAGTCAGTAAGAGTCTGTAAGAGTCAGTCAGAGTCAGTCAGAGTCAGTCAGTGTCAGTCAGTGTCAGTCAGTGTCAGTCAGAGTCAGTCAGAGTCAGTCAGAGTCAGTCAGAGTCAGTCAGAGTCAGTCAGAGTCAGCATAAGCCGTAGATTTAGATGAAAGTATACATATATTTATATATTTCAATAGGTTTCATCAAGACGAACAAAATGATGTATTACTTGACATATTTACGTGAAAAAAAAATTTCCGCTAAAAATCAAAATCGCGTACAGGTCTTGACCTGTGATAGAATTTCATTTTTCGGAAAAAAATTATTTCTCTCCGATTTGGCTATTTTTTTCGGGACTTAAAGACTTACCTACCCCATCGACAAAAATGTCTTCAGCTATGCAATATATCCATTTTAAATGTTTCCCGAGGTTTTCGAAAAATCACGAATTTCTATCTTCGACAAAAAAATTGTCTCTCCGATTAACCCAGAGACAGTCAGAGTCAGTCAGAGTCAGTCAGAGTCAGTAAGAGTCAGTAAGAGTCAGTAAGAGTCAGTAAGAGTCAGTCAGAGTCAGTCAGAGTCATTCAGTGTCAGTCAGTGTCAATCAGAGTCAGTCAGAGTCAGTCAGAGTCAGTCAGTGTCAGTCAGAGTCAGTCAGAGTCAGTCAGAGTCAGTCAGAGTCAGCATAAGCCGTAGATTTAGATGAAAGTATACATGTATTTATATATTTCAATAGGTTTCATCAAGACGAACAAAATGATGTATTTCTTGACATATTTACGTGAAAAAAAAATTTCGGCTAAAAATCAAAATCGCGTACAGGTCTTGACCTGTGATAGAAGTTCATTTTTCGGAAAAAAATTATTTCTCTCCGATTTGGCTAATTTGTTCAGGACTTAAAGACTTACCTACCCCATCGACGAAAATGTCTTCAGCTATGCAATATATCCATTTTAAATGTTTCCCGAGGTTTTCGAAAAATCACGAATTTCTATCTTCGACAAAAAAATTGTCTCTCCGATTAACCCAGAGTCAGTCAGAGTCAGTAAGAGTCAGTAAGAGTCAGTAAGAGTCAGTAAGAGTCAGTAAGAGTCAGTAAGAGTCAGTAAGAGTCTGTAAGAGTCAGTCAGAGTCAGTCAGAGTCAGTCAGTGTCAGTCAGTGTCAGTCAGTGTCAGTCAGAGTCAGTCAGAGTCAGTCAGAGTCAGTCAGAGTCAGTCAGAGTCAGTCAGAGTCAGCATAAGCCGTATATTTAGATGAAAGTATACATATATTTATATATTTCAATAGGTTTCATCAAGACGAACAAAATGATGTATTACTTGACATATTTACGTGAAAAAAAAATCAAAATCGCGTACAGGTCTTGACCTGTGATAGAATTTCATTTTTCGGAAAAAATTTATTTCTCTCCGATTTGGCTAATTTTTTAAGGACTTAAAGACTTACCTACCCCATCGACGAAAATGTCTTCAGCTATGCAATATATCCATTTTAAGTGTTTCCCGAGGTTTTCGAAAAATCACGAATTTCTATCTTCGACAAAAAAATTGTCTCTCCGACTAACCCAGAGTCAGTCAGAGTCAGTCAGAGTCAGTCAGAGTCAGTAAGAGTCAGTAAGAGTCAGTAAGAGTCAGTAAGAGTCATTAAGAGTCAGTAAGAGTCAGTCAGAGTCATTCAGAGTCATTCAGTGTCAGTCAGTGTCAGTCAGAGTCAGTCAGAGTCAGTCAGAGTCAGTCAGAGTCAGTCAGAGTCAGCATAAGCCGTAGATTTAGATGAAAGTATACATATATTTATATATTTCAATAGGTTTCATCAAGACGAACAAAATGATGTATTACTTGACATATTTACGTGAAAAAAAAATTTCCGCTAAAAATCAAAATCGCGTACAGGTCTTGACCTGTGATAGAATTTCATTTTTCGGAAAAAAATTATTTCTCTCCGATTTGGCTAATTTTTTAAGGACTTAAAGACTTACCTACCCCATCGACGAAAATGTCTTCAGCTATGCAATATATCCATTTTAAATGTTTCCCGAGGTTTTCGAAAAATCACGAATTTCTATCTTCGACAAAAAAATTGTCTCTCCGATTAACCCAGAGTCAGTCAGAGTCAGTCAGAGTCAGTCAGAGTCAGTCAGAGATAGTCATTGTCAGTAAGAGTCAGTAAGAGTCAGTAAGAGTCAGTAAGAGTCAGTAAGAGTCAGTCAGAGTCAGTCAGAGTCAGTCAGTGTCAGTCAGTGTCAATCAGAGTCAGTCAGAGTCAGTCAGAGTCAGTCAGAGTCAGTCAGAGTCAGCATAAGCCGTAGATTTAGATGAAAGTATACATGTATTTATATATTTCAATAGGTTTCATCAAGACGAACAAAATGATGTATTTCTTGACATATTTACGTGAAAAAAAAATTTCGGCTAAAAATCAAAATCGCGTACAGGTCTTGACCTGTGATAGAAGTTCATTTTTCGGAAAAAAATTATTTCTCTCCGATTTGGCTAATTTGTTCAGGACTTAAAGACTTACCTACCCCATCGACGAAAATGTCTTCAGCTATGCAATATATCCATTTTAAATGTTTCCCGAGGTTTTCGAAAAATCACGAATTTCTATCTTCGACAAAAAAATTGTCTCTCCGATTAACCCAGAGTCAGCCAGAGTCAGTCAGAGTCAGTAAGAGTCAGTAAGAGTCAGTAAGAGTCAGTAAGAGTCAGTAAGAGTCAGTAAGAGTCAGTAAGAGTCTGTAAGAGTCAGTCAGAGTCAGTCAGAGTCAGTCAGTGTCAGTCAGTGTCAGTCAGTGTCAGTCAGAGTCAGTCAGAGTCAGTCAGAGTCAGTCAGAGTCAGTCAGAGTCAGTCAGAGTCAGCATAAGCCGTATATTTAGATGAAAGTATACATATATTTATATATTTCAATAGGTTTCATCAAGACGAACAAAATGATGTATTACTTGACATATTTACGTGAAAAAAAAATTTCCGCTAAAAATCAAAATCGCGTACAGGTCTTGACCTGTGATAGAATTTCATTTTTCGGAAAAAAATTATTTCTCTCCGATTTGGCTATTTTTTTCAGGACTTAAAGACTTACCTACCCCATCGACGAAAATGTCTTCAGCTATGCAATATATCCATTTTAAATGTTTCCCGAGGTTTTCGAAAAATCACGAATTTCTATCTTCGACAAAAAAATTGTCTCTCCGATTAACCCAGAGTCAGTCAGAGTCAGTCAGAGTCAGAAAGAGTCAGTAAGAGTCAGTAAGAGTCAGTAAGAGTCAGTAAGAGTCAGTAAGAGTCAGTAAGAGTCTGTAAGAGTCAGTCAGAGTCAGTCAGAGTCAGTCAGTGTCAGTCAGTGTCAGTCAGTGTCAATCAGAGTCAGTCAGAGTCAGTCAGAGTCAGTCAGAGTCAGTCAGAGTCAGAAAGAGTCAGTAAGAGTCAGTAAGAGTCAGCAAGAGTCAGTCAGAGTCAGTCAGAGTCAGTCAGTGTCAGTCAGTGTCAATCAGAGTCAGTCAGAGTCAGTCAGAGTCAGTCAGAGTCAGTCAGAGTCAGCATAAGCCGTTGATTTAGATGAAAGTATACATATATTTATATATTTCGATTGGTTTCATCAAGACGAACAAAATGATGTATTACTTGACATATTTACGTGAAAAAAAAATTTCCGCTAAAAATCAAAATCGCGTACAGGTCTTGACCTGTGATAGAATTTCATTTTTCGGAAAAAAATTATTTCTCTCCGATTTGGCTATTTTTTTCAGGACTTAAAGACTTACCTACCCCATCGACAAAAATGTCTTCAGCTATGCAATATATCCATTTTAAATGTTTCCCGAGGTTTTCGAAAAATCACGAATTTCTATCTTCGACAAAAAAATTGTCTCTCCGAATAACCCAGAGACAGTCAGAGTCAGTCAGAGTCAGTCAGAGTCAGTAAGAGTCAGTAAGAGTCAGTAAGAGTCAGTAAGAGTCAGTCAGAGTCAGTCAGAGTCAGTCAGTGTCAGTCAGTGTCAATCAGAGTCAGTCAGAGTCAGTCAGAGTCAGCATAAGCCGTAGATTTAGATGAAAGTATACATATATTTATATATTTCAATAGGTTTCATCAAGACGAACAAAATGATGTATTACTTGACATATTTACGTGAAAAAAAAATTTCCGCTAAAAATCAAAATCGCGTACAGGTCTTGACCTGTGATAGAATTTCATTTTTCGGAAAAAAATTATTTCTCTCCGATTTGGCTATTTTTTTCAGGACTTAAAGACTTACCTACCCCATCGACGAAAATGTCTTCAGCTATGCAATATATCCATTTTAAATGTTTCCCGAGGTTTTCGAAAAATCACGAATTTCTATCTTCGACAAAAAAATTGTCTCTCCGATTAACCCAGAGTCAGTCAGAGTCAGTCAGAGTCAGTCAGAGTCAGTAAGAGTCAGTAAGAGTCAGTAAGAGTCAGTAAGAGTCAGTAATAGTCTGTCAGAGTCATTCAGAGTCAGTCAGTGTCAGTCAGTGTCAATCAGAGTCAGTCAGAGTCAGTCAGAGTCAGTCAGAGTCAGCATAAGCCGTAGATTTTGATGAAAGGATACATATATTTATATATTTCAATAGGTTTCATCAAGACGAACAAAATGATGTATTACTTAACATATTTACGTGAAAAAAAAATTTCCGCTAAAATCAAAATCGCGTACACCTGTGATAGAATTTCATTTTTCGGAAATTTTTTATTTCTCTCCGATTTGGCTATTTTTTTCAGGACTTAAAGACTTACCTTCCCCATCGACGAAAATGTCTTCAGCTATGCAATATATCCATTTTAAATGTTTCCCGAGGTTTTCGAAAAATCACGAATTTCTATCTTCGACAAAAAAATTGTCTCTCCGACTAACCCAGAGTCAGTCAGAGTCAGTCAGAGTCAGTCAGAGTCAGTAAGAGTCAGTAAGAGTCAGTAAGAGTCAGTCAGAGTCATTCAGTGTCAGTCAGTGTCAGTCAGTGTCAATCAGAGTCAGTCAGAGTCAGTCAGAGTCAGTCAGAGTTAGTCAGAGTCAGTCAGAGTCAGTCAGAGTCAGCATAAGCCGTAGATTTAGATGAAAGTATACATATATTTATATATTTCAATAGGTTTCATCAAGACGAACAAAATGATGTATTACTTGACATATTTACGTGAAAAAAAAATTTCCGCTAAAAATCAAAATCGCGTACAGGTCTTGACCTGTGATAGAATTTCATTTTTCGGAAAAAAATTATTTCTCTCCGATTTGGCTATTTTTTTCAGGACTTAAAGACTTACCTACCCCATCGACGAAAATGTCTTCAGCTATGCAATATATCCATTTTAAATGTTTCCCGAGGTTTTCGAAAAATCACGAATTTCTATCTTCGACAAAAAAATTGTCTCTCCGATTAACCCAGAGTCAGTCAGAGTCAGTCAGAGTCAGAAAGAGTCAGTAAGAGTCAGTAAGAGTCAGTAAGAGTCAGTAAGAGTCAGTAAGAGTCAGTAAGAGTCTGTAAGAGTCAGTCAGAGTCAGTCAGAGTCAGTCAGTGTCAGTCAGTGTCAGTCAGTGTCAATCAGAGTCAGTCAGAGTCAGTCAGAGTCAGTCAGAGTCAGTCAGAGTCAGAAAGAGTCAGTAAGAGTCAGTAAGAGTCAGTAAGAGTCAGTCAGAGTCAGTCAGAGTCAGTCAGTGTCAGTCAGTGTCAATCAGAGTCAGTCAGAGTCAGTCAGAGTCAGTCAGAGTCAGCATAAGCCGTAGATTTAGATGAAAGTATACATATATTTATATATTTCAATAGGTTTCATCAAGACGAACAAAATGATGTATTACTTGACATATTTACGTGAAAAAAGAATTTCCGCTAAAAATCAAAATCGCGTACAGGTCTTGACCTGTGATAGAATTTCATTTTTCGGAAAAAAATTATTTCTCTCCGATTTGGCTATTTTTTTCAGGACTTAAAGACTTACCTACCCCATCGACGAAAATGTCTTCAGCTATGCAATATATCCATTTTAAATGTTTCCCGAGGTTTTCGAAAAATCACGAATTTCTATCTTCGACAAAAAAATTGTCTCTCCGATTAACCCAGAGTCAGTCAGAGTCAGTCAGAGTCAGTAAGAGTCAGTAAGAGTCAGTAAGAGTCAGTAAGAGTCAGTAATAGTCTGTCAGAGTCATTCAGAGTCAGTCAGTGTCAGTCAGTGTCAATCAGAATCAGTCAGAGTCAGTCAGAGTCAGTCAGAGTCAGCATAAGCCGTAGATTTTGATGAAAGGATACATATATTTATATATTTCAATAGGTTTCATCAAGACGAACAAAATGATGTATTACTTGACATATTTACGTGAAAAAAAAATTTCCGCTAAAATCACAATCGCGTACACCTGTGATAGAATTTCATTTTTCGGAAATTTTTTATTTCTCTCCGATTTGGCTAATTTTTTCAGGACTTAAAGACTTACCTTCCCCATCGACGAAAATGTCTTCAGCTATGCAATATATCCATTTTAAATGTTTCCCGAGGTTTTCGAAAAATCACGAATTTCTATCTTCGACAAAAAAATTGTCTCTCCGACTAACCCAGAGTCAGTCAGAGTCAGTCAGAGTCAGTCAGAGTCAGTAAGAGTCAGTAAGAGTCAGTAAGAGTCAGTAAGAGTCAGTCAGAGTCATTCAGTGTCAGTCAGTGTCAGTCAGTGTCAATCAGAGTCAGTCAGAGTCAGTCAGAGTCAGTCAGAGTTAGTCAGAGTCAGTCAGAGTCAGTCAGAGTCAGTAAGAGTCAGTAAGAGTCAGTAAGAGTCAGTAAGAGTCAGTAAGAGTCAGTAAGAGTCTGTAAGAGTCAGTCAGAGTCAGTCAGATTCAGTCAGTGTCAGTCAGTGTCAGTCAGTGTCAATCAGAGTCAGTCAGAGTCAGTCAGAGTCAGTCAGAGTCAGCATAAGCCGTAGATTTATATGAAAGTATACATATATTTATATATTTCAATAGGTTTCATCAAGACGAACAAAATGATGTATTACTTGACATATTTACGTGAAAAAAAAATTTCCGCTAAAAATCAAAATCGCGTACAGGTCTTGACCTGTGATAAAATTTCATTTTTCGGAAAAATTTTATTTCTCTCCGATTTGGCTAATTTTTTCAGGACTTAAAGACTTACCTACCCCATCGACGAAAATGTCTTCAGCTATGCAATATATTCATTTTAAATGTTTCCCGAGGTTTTCGAAAAATCACGAATTTCTATCTTCGACAAAAAAATTGTCTCTCCGATTAACCCAGAGTCAGTCAGAGTCAGTCAGAGTCAGTCAGAGTCAGTCAGAGTCAGTCAGAGATAGTCATTGTCAGTAAGAGTCAGTAAGAGTCAGTAAGAGTCAGTAAGAGTCAGTCAGAGTGATTCAGAGTCAGTCAGTGTCAGTCAGTGTCAATCAGAGTCAGTCAGAGTCAGTCAGAGTCAGTCAGTGTCAGTCAGTGTCAATCAGAGTCAGTCAGAGTCAGTCAGAGTAGTCAGAGTCAGTCAGAGTCAGTCAGAGTCAGTCAGAGTCAGCATAAGCCGTAGATTTAGATGAAAGTATACATATATTTATATATTTCGATTGGTTTCATCAAGACGAACAAAATGATGTATTACTTGACATATTTACGTGAAAAAAAAATTTCGGCTAAAAATCAAAATCGCGTACAGGTCTTGACCTGTGATAGAATTTCATTTTTCGGAAAAAAATTATTTCTCTCCGATTTGGCTATTCTTTTCAGGACTTAAAGACTTACCTACCCCATCGACGAAAATGTCTTCAGCTATGCAATATATCCATTTTAAATGTTTCCCGAGGTTTTCGAAAAATCACGAATTTCTATCTTCGACAAAAAAATTGTCTCTCCGATTAACCCAGAGTCAGTCAGAGTCAGTAAGAGTCAGGAAGAGTCAGTTAGAGTCAGTAAGAGTCAGTAAGAGTCAGTAAGAGTCAGTAAGAGTCAGTAAGAGTCAGTAAGAGTCTGTAAGAGTCAGTCAGAGTCAGTCAGAGTCAGTCAGTGTCAGTCAGTGTCAGTCAGTGTCAATCAGAGTCAGTCAGAGTCAGTCAGAGTCAGTCAGAGTCAGTCAGAGTCAGCATAAGCCGTAGATTTAGATGAAGGTATACATATATTTATATATTTCAATAGGTTTCATCAAGACGAACAAAATGATGTATTACTTGACATATTTACGTGAAAAAAAAATTTCGGCAAAAAATCAAAATCGCGTACAGGTCTTGACCTGTGATAGAATTTCATTTTTCGGAAAAAAATTATTTCTCTCCGATTTGGCTAATTTTTTCAGGACTTAAAGACTTACCTACCCCATCGACGAAAATGTCTTCAGCTATGCAATATATCCAATTTAAGTGCTTCCCGAGGTTTTCGAAAAATCACGAATTTCTATCTTCGACAAAAAAATTGTCTCTCCGACTAACCCAGAGTCAGGCAGAGTCAGTCAGAGTCAGTCAGAGTCAGTAAGAGTCAGTAAGAGTCAGTAAGAGTCAGTAAGAGTCAGTCAGAGTCAGTCAGAGTCAGTCAGTGTCAGTCAGTGTCAATCAGAGTCAGTCAGAGTCAGTCAGAGTCAGTCAGAGTCAGTCAGAGTCAGTCAGAGTCAGCATAAGCCGTAGATTTAGATGAAACTATACCTATATTTATATATTTCAATAGGTTTCACCAAGACGAACAAAATGATGTATTACTTGACATATTTACGTGAAAAAAAAATTTCCGCTAAAAATCAAAATCGCGTACAGGTGATAGAATTTCATTTATCGGAAAAAAAATATTTCTCTCCGATTTGGCTAATTTTTTCAGGACTTAAAGATTTACCTACCCCATCCACGAAAATGTCTTCAGCTATGCAATATATCCATTTTAAGTGTATCCCGAGGTTTTCGAAAAATCACGAATTTCTATCTTCGACAAAAAAATTGTCTCTCCGATTAACCCAGAGTCAGTCAGAGTCAGTCAGAGTCAGTAAGAGTCAGTAAGAGTCAGTAAGAGTCAGTAAAAGTCAGTAAGAGTCAGTAAGAGTCAGTAAGAGTCTGTAAGAGTCAGTCAGAGTCAGTCAGAGTCAGTCAGTGTCAGTCAGTGTCAGTCAGTGTCAATCAGAGTCAGTCAGAGTCAGTCAGAGTCAGTCAGAGTCAGTCAGAGTCAGCATAAGCCGTAGATTTAGATGAAAGTATACATATATTTATATATTTCAATAGGTTTCATCAAGACGAACAAAATGATGTATTACTTGACATATTTACGTGAAAAAAAAATTTCCGCTAAAAATCAAAATCGCGTACAGGTCTTGACCTGTGATAGAATTTCATTTTTCGGAAAAAAAATATTTCTCTCCGATTTGGCTAATTTTTTCAGGACTTAAAGACTTACCTACCCCATCGACGAAAATGTCTTCAGCTATGCAATATATCCATTTTAAGTGCTTCCCGAGGTTTTCGAAAAATCACGAATTTCTATCTTCGACAAAAAAATTGTCTCTCCGACTAACCCAGAGTCAGGCAGAGTCAGTCAGAGTCAGTCAGAGTCAGTAAGAGTCAGTAAGAGTCAGTAAGAGTCAGTAAGAGTCAGTAAGAGTCAGTAAGAGTCTGTAAGAGTCAGTCAGAGTCAGTCAGAGTCAGTCAGTGTCAGTCAGTGTCAGTCAGTGTCAGTCAGAGTCAGTCAGAGTCAGTCAGAGTCAGTCAGAGTCAGTCAGAGTCAGCATAAGCCGTAGATTTAGATGAAAGTATACATATATTTATATATTTCAATAGGTTTCATCAAGACGAACAAAATGATGTATTACTTGACATATTTACGTGAAAAAAAAATTTCCGCTAAAAATCAAAATCGCGTACAGGTCTTGACCTGTGATAGAATTTCATTTTTCGGAAAAAAATTATTTCTCTCCGATTTGGCTAATTTTTTCAGGACTTAAAGGCTTACCTACCCAATCGACGAAAATGTCTTCAGCTATGCAATATATACATTTTAAATGTTTCCCGAGGTTTTCGAAAAATCACGAATTTCTATCTTCGACAAAAAAATTGTCTCTCCGATTAACCCAGAGTCAGTCAGAGTCAGTCAGAGTCAGTTAGAGTCAGTAAGAGTCAGTAAGAGTCAGTAAGAGTCAGTAAGAGTCAGTAAGAGTCAGTAAGAGTCAGTAAGAGTCTGTAAGAGTCAGTCAGAGTCAGTCAGAGTCAGTCAGAGTCAGTCAGTGTCAGTCAGTGTCAATCAGAGTCAGTCAGAGTCAGTCAGAGTCAGTCAGAGTCAGTCAGAGTCAGCATAAGCCGTAGATTTAGATGAAAGTATACATATATTTATATATTTCGATTGGTTTCATCAAGACGAACAAAATGATGTATTACTTGACATATTTACGTGAAAAAAAAATTTCCGCTAAAAATCAAAATCGCGTACAGGTCTTGACCTCTGTGATAGAATTTCATTTTTCGGAAAAAAATTATTTCTCTCCGATTTGGCTATTTTTTTCAGGACTTAAAGACTTACCTACCCCATCGACGAAAATGTCTTCAGATATGCAATATATCCATTTTAAATGTTTCCCGAGGTTTTCGAAAAATCACGAATTTCTATCTTCGACAAAAAAATTGTCTCTCCGACTAACCCAGAGTCAGTCAGAGTCAGTCAGAGTCAGTAAGAGTCAGTAAGAGTCAGTAAGAGTCAGTAAGAGTCAGTCAGAGTCAGTCAGAGTCAGTCAGAGTCAGTCAGTGTCAGTCAGTGTCAATCAGAGTCAGTCAGAGTCAGTCAGAGTCAGCATAAGCCGTAGATTTAGATGAAAGTATACATATATTTATATATTTCAATAGGTTTCATCAAGACGAACAAAATGATGTATTACTTGACATATTTACGTGAAAAAAAAATTTCCGCTAAAAATCAAAATCGCGTACAGGTCTTGACCTGTGATAGAATTTCATTTTTCGGAAAAAAATTATTTCTCTCCGATTTGGCTATTTTTTTCAGGACTTAAAGACTTACCTACCCCATCGACGAAAATGTCTTCAGCTATGCAATATATCCATTTTAAATGTTTCCCGAGGTTTTCGAAAAATCACGAATTTCTATCTTCGACAAAAAAATTGTCTCTCCGATTAACCCAGAGTCAGTCAGAGTCAGCCAGAGTCAGTCAGAGTCAGTAAGAGTCAGTAAGAGTCAGTAAGAGTCAGTCAGAGTCATTCAGAGTCAGTCAGTGTCAGTCAGTGTCAATCAGAGTCAGTCAGAGTCAGTCAGAGTCAGTCAGAGTCAGCATAAGCCGTAGATTTAGATGAAAGTATACATATATTTATATATTTCAATAGGTTTCATCAAGACGAACAAAATGATGTATTACTTGACATATTTACGTGAAAAAAAAATTTCCGCTAAAAATCAAAATCGCGTACAGGTCTTGACCTGTGATAGAATTTCATTTTTCGGAAAAAAATTATTTCTCTCCGATTTGGCTATTTTTTTCAGGACTTAAAGACTTACCTACCCCATCGACGAAAATGTCTTCAGCTATGCAATATATCCATTTTAAATGTTTCCCGAGGTTTTTCGAAAAATCACGAATTTCTATCTTCGACAAAAAAATTGTCTCTCCGATTAACCCAGAGTCAGTCAGAGTCAGTCAGAGTCAGTCAGAGTCAGTAAGAGTCAGTAAGAGTCAGTAAGAGTCAGTAAGAGTCAGTAAGAGTCAGTAAAAGTCAGTAAGAGTCTGTAAGAGTCAGTCAGAGTCAGTCAGAGTCAGTCAGTGTCAGTCAGTGTCAGTCAGTGTCAATCAGAGTCAGTCAGAGTCAGTCAGAGTCAGTCAGAGTCAGTCAGAGTCAGCATAAGCCGTAGATTTAGATGAAAGTATACAGATATTTATATATTTCAATACGTTTCATCAAGACGAACAAAATGATATATTACTTGACATATTTACGTGAACAAAAAATTTCCGCTAAAAATCAAAATCGCGTACAGGTCTTGACCTGTGATAGAATTTCATTTTTCGGAAAAAAATTATTTCTCTCCGATTTGGCTAATTTTTTCAGGACTTAAAGACTTACCTACCCAATCGACGAAAATGTCTTCAGCTATGCAATATATCCATTTTAAATGTTTCCCGAGGTTTTCGAAAAATCACGAATTTCTATCTTCGACAAAAAAATTGTCTCTCCGATTAACCCAGAGTCAGTCAGAGTCAGTCAGAGTCAGTCAGAGTCAGTAAGAGTCAGTAAGAGTCAGTAAGAGTCAGTAAGAGTCAGTAAGAGTCAGTCAGAGTCATTCAGAGTCAGTCAGTGTCAGTCAGTGTCAATCAGAGTCAGTCAGAGTCAGTCAGAGTCAGCATAAGCCGTAGATTTAGATGAAAGTATACATATATTTATATATTTCAATAGGTTTCATCAAGACGAACAAAATGATGTATTACTTGACATATTTACGTGAAAAAAAAATTTCCGCTATAAAAATCAAAATCGCGTACAGGTCTTGACCTGTGATAGAATTTCATTTTTCGGAAAAAAAATATTTCTCTCCGATTTGGCTAATTTTTTCAGGACTTAAAGACTTACCTACCCCATCGACGAAAATGTCTTCAGCTATGCAATATATCCATTTTAAATGTTTCCCGAGGTTTTCGAAAAAATCACGAATTTCTATCTTCGACAAAAAAATTGTCTCTCCGATTAACCCAGAGTCAGTCAGAGTCAGTCAGAGTCAGTAAGAGTCAGTAAGAGTCAGTAAGAGTCAGTAAGAGCCAGTCAGAGTCAGTCAGAGTCAGTCAGTGTCAGTCCAGTGTCAATCAGAGTCAGTCAGAGTCAGTCAGAGTCAGTCAGAGTCAGTCAGAGTCAGCATAAGCCGTAGATTTAGATGAAAGTATACATATATTTATATATTTCAATAGGTTTCATCAAGACGAACAAAATGATGTATTACTTGACATATTTACGTGAAAAAAAAAATTTCCGCTAAAAATCAAAATCGCGTACAGGTCTTGACCTGTGATAGAATTTCATTTTTCGGAAAAAAAATTATTTCACTCCGATTTGGCTATTTTTTTCAGGACTTAAAGACTTACCTACCCCATAGACGAAAATGTCTTCAGCTATGCAATATATCCATTTTAAATGTTTCCCGAGGTTTTCGAAAAATCACGAATTTCTATCTTCGACAAAAAAATTGTCTCTCCGATTAACCCAGAGTCAGTCAGAGTCAGTCAGAGTCAGTCAGAGTCAGTAAGAGTCAGTAAGAGTCAGTAAGAGGTCAGTAAGAGTCAGTCAGAGTCATTCAGAGTCAGTCAGTGTCAGTCAGTGTCAATCAGAGTCAGTCAGAGTCAGTCAGAGTCAGCATAAGCCGTAGATTTAGATGAAAGTATACATATATTTATATATTTCAATAGGTTTCATCAAGACGAACAAAATGATGTATTACTTGACATATTTACGTGAAAAAAAAATTTCCGCTAAAAATCAAAATCGCGTACAGGTCTTGACCTGTGATAGAATTTCATTTTTCGGAAAAAAATTATTTCTCTCCGATTTGGCTAATTTTTTCAGGACTTAAAGACTTACCTACCCAATCGACGAAAATGTCTTCAGCTATGCAATATATCCATTTTAAGTGCTTCGCGAGGTTTTCAAAAAATCACGAATTTCTATCGTCGACAAAAAAATTGTCTCTCCGATTAACCCAGAGTCAGTCAGAGTCAGTCAGAGTCAGTCAGAGTCAGTAAGAGTCAGTAAGAGTCAGTAAGATTCAGTAAGAGTCAGTAAGAGTCAGTCAGAGTCATTCAGAGTCAGTCAGAGTCAGTAAGAGTCAGTAAGAGTCAGTAAGAGTCATTAAGAGTCAGTCAGAGTCAGTCAGAGTCAGTCAATGTCAGTCAGTGTCAATCAGAGTCAGTCAGAGTCAGTCAGAGTCAGTCAGAGTCAGTCAGAGTCAGCATAAGCCGTAGATTTAGATGAAAGTATACATATAAAATTTCCGCTAAAAATCAAAATCGCGTACAGGTCTTGACCTGTGATAGAATTTCATTTTTCGGAAAAAAATTATTTCTCTCAGATTTGGCTATTTTTTTCAGGACTTAAAGACTTACCTACCCCATCGACGAAAATGTCTTCAGCTATGCAATATATCCTTTTAAATGTTTCCCGAGGTTTTCGAAAAATCACGAATTTCTATCTTCGACAAAAAAATTGTCTCTCCGATTAACCCAGAGTCAGTCAGAGTCAGTAAGAGTCAGTAAGAGTCAGTAAGAGTCAGTCAGTGTCAGTCAGTGTCAATCAGAGTCAGTCAGAGTCATTTTGAGTCAGTCAGAGTCAGTCAGAGTCATTCAGAGTCAGTCAGTGTCAGTCAGTGTCAATCAGAGTCAGTCAGAGTCATTCAGAGTCAGTCAGTGTCAGTCAGTGTCAATCAGAGTCAGTCAGAGTCAGTCAGAGTCAGTCAGAGTCAGCATAAGCCGTAGATTTAGATGAAAGTATACATATATTTATATATTTCAATAGGTTTCATCAAGACGAACAAAATGATGTATTACTTGACATATTTACGTGAAAAAAAAATTTCCGCTAAAAATCAAAATCGCGTACAGGTCTTGACCTGTGATAGAATTTCATTTTTCGGAAAAAAATTATTTCTCTCCGATTTGGCTATTTTTTTCAGGACTTAAAGACTTACCTACCCCATCGACGAAAATGTCTTCAGCTATGCAATATATCCATTTTAAGTGTTTCCCGAGGTTTTCGAAAAATCACGAATTTCAATCTTCGACAAAAAAATTGTCTCTCCGATTAACCCAGAGTCAGTCAGAGTCAGTCAGAGTCAGTAAGAGTCAGTAAGAGTCAGTAAGAGTCAGTAAGAGTCAGTAAGAGTCAGTAAGAGTCAGTAAGAGTCTGTAAGAGTCAGTCAGAGTCAGTCAGAGTCAGTCAGTGTCAGTCAGTGTCAGTCAGTGTCAGTCAGAGTCAGTCAGAGTCAGTCAGAGTCAGTCAGAGTCAGTCAGAGTCAGCATAAGCCGTAGATTTAGATGAAAGTATACATATATTTATATATTTCAATAGGTTTCATCAAGACGAACAAAATGATGTATTACTTGACTTATTTACGTGAAAAAAAAAATTCCGCTAAAAATCAAAATCGCGTACAGGTCTTGACCTGTGATAGAATTTCATTTTTCGGAAAAAAATTATTTCTCTCCGATTTGGCTAATTTTTTCAGGACTTAAAGACTTACCTACCCAATCGACGAAAATGTCTTCAGCTATGCAATATATCCATTTTAAGTGCTTCGCGAGGTTTTCGAAAAATCACGAATTTCTATCGTCGACAAAAAAATTGTCTCTCCGATTAACCCAGAGTCAGTCAGAGTCAGTCAGAGTCAGTCAGAGTCAGTAAGAGTCAGTAAGAGTCAGTAAGATTCAGTAAGAGTCAGTAAGAGTCAGTCAGAGTCATTCAGAGTCAGTCAGAGTCAGTAAGAGTCAGTAAGAGTCAGTAAGAGTCATTAAGAGTCAGTCAGAGTCAGTCAGAGTCAGTCAGTGTCAGTCAGTGTCAATCAGAGTCAGTCAGAGTCAGTCAGAGTCAGTCAGAGTCAGTCAGAGTCAGCATAAGCCGTAGATTTAGATGAAAGTATACATATATTTATATATTTCGATTGGTTTCATCAAGACGAACAAAATGATGTATTACTTGACATATTTACGTGAAAAAAAAATTTCCGCTAAAAATCAAAATCGCGTACAGGTCTTGACCTGTGATAGAATTTCATTTTTCGGAAAAAAATTATTTCTCTCAGATTTGGCTATTTTTTTCAGGACTTAAAGACTTACCTACCCCATCGACGAAAATGTCTTCAGCTATGCAATATATCCTTTTAAATGTTTCCCGAGGTTTTCGAAAAATCACGAATTTCTATCTTCGACAAAAAAATTGTCTCTCCGATTAACCCAGAGTCAGTCAGAGTCAGTAAGAGTCAGTAAGAGTCAGTAAGAGTCAGTCAGTGTCAGTCAGTGTCAATCAGAGTCAGTCAGAGTCAGTCAGAGTCAGTCAGAGTCAGTCAGAGTCATTCAGAGTCAGTCAGTGTCAGTCAGTGTCAATCAGAGTCAGTCAGAGTCATTCAGAGTCAGTCAGTGTCAGTCAGTGTCAATCAGAGTCAGTCAGAGTCAGTCAGAGTCAGTAAGAGTCAGTAAGAGTCAGTAAGAGTCAGTAAGAGTCAGTCAGAGTCATTCAGAGTCAGTCAGTGTCAGTCAGTGTCAATCAGAGTCAGTCAGAGTCAGTCAGAGTCAGTCAGAGTCAGCATAAGCCGTAGATTTAGATGAAAGTATACATATATTTATATATTTCAATAGGTTTCATCAAGACGAACAAAATGATGTATTACTTGACATATTTACGTGAAAAAAAAATTTCCGCTAAAAATCAAAATCGCGTACAGGTCTTGACCTGTGATAGAATTTCATTTTTCGGAAAAAATTTATTTCTCTCCGATTTGGCTATTTTTTTCAGGACTTAAAGACTTACCTACCCCATCGACGAAAATGTCTTCAGCTATGCAATATATCCATTTTAAATGTTTCCCGAGGTTTTCGAAAAATCACGAATTTCTATCTTCGACAAAAAAATTGTCTCTCCGATTAACCCAGAGTCAGTCAGAGTCAGTCAGAGTCAGTTAGAGTCAGTAAGAGTCAGTAAGAGTCAGTAAGAGTCAGTAAGAGTCAGTAAGAGTCAGTAAGAGTCAGTAAGAGTCTGTAAGAGTCAGTCAGAGTCAGTCAGAGTCAGTCAGTGTCAGTCAGTGTCAGTCAGTGTCAATCAGAGTCAGTTAGAGTCAGTCAGAGTCAGTCAGAGTCAGTCAGAGTCAGTCAGAGTCAGCATAAGCCGTAGATTTAGATGAAAGTATACAGATATTTATATATTTCAATAGGTTTCATCAAGACGAACAAAATGATGTATTACTTGACATATTTACGTGAACAAAAAATTTCCGCTAAAAATCAAAATCGCGTACAGGTCTTGACCTGTGATAGAATTTCATTTTTCGGAAAAAAATTATTTCTCTCCGATTTGGCTAATTTTTTCAGGACTTAAAGACTTACCTACCCAATCGACGAAAATGTCTTCAGCTATGCAATATATCCATTTTAAATGTTTCCCGAGGTTTTCGAAAAATCACGAATTTCTATCTTCGACAAAAAAATTGTCTCTCCGATTAACCCAGAGTCAGTCAGAGTCAGTCAGAGTCAGTCAGAGTCAGTAAGAGGCAGTAAGAGTCAGTAAGAGTCAGTCAGAGTCATTCAGAGTCAGTCAGTGTCAGTCAGTGTCAATCAGAGTCAGTCAGAGTCAGTCAGAGTCAGTCAGAGTCAGCATAAGCCGTAGATTTAGATGAAAGTATACATATATTTATATATTTCAATAGGTTTCATCAAGACGAACAAAATGATGTATTACTTGACATATTTACGTGAAAAAAAAATTTCCGCTAAAAATCAAAATCGCGTACAGGTTTTGACCTGTGATAGAATTTCATTTTTCGGAAAAAATTTATTTCTCTCCGATTTGGCTATTTTTTTCAGGACTTAAAGACTTACCTACCCCATCGACGAAAATGTCTTCAGCTATGCAATATATCCATTTTAAATGTTTCCCGAGGTTTTCGAAAAATCACGAATTTCTATCTTCGACAAAAAAATTGTCTCTCCGATTAACCCAGAGTCAGTCAGAGTCAGTCAGAGTCAGTTAGAGTCAGTAAGAGTCAGTAAGAGTCAGTAAGAGTCAGTAAGAGTCAGTAAGAGTCAGTAAGAGTCAGTAAGAGTCTGTAAGAGTCAGTCAGAGTCAGTCAGAGTCAGTCAGTGTCAGTCAGTGTCAGTCAGTGTCAATCAGAGTCAGTCAGAGTCAGTCAGAGTCAGTCAGAGTCAGTCAGAGTCAGCATAAGCCGTAGATTTAGATGAAAGTATACAGATATTTATATATTTCAATACGTTTCATCAAGACGAACAAAATGATATATTACTTGACATATTTACGTGAACAAAAAATTTCCGCTAAAAATCAAAATCGCGTACAGGTCTTGACCTGTGATAGAATTTCATTTTTCGGAAAAAAATTATTTCTCTCCGATTTGGCTAATTTTTTCAGGACTTAAAGACTTACCTACCCAATCGACGAAAATGTCTTCAGCTATGCAATATATCCATTCTAAATGTTTCCCGAGGTTTTCGAAAAATCACGAATTTCTATCTTCGACAAAAAAATTGTCTCTCCGATTAACCTAGAGTCAGTCAGAGTCAGTCAGAGTCAGTCAGAGTCAGTAAGAGTCAGTAAGAGTCAGTAAGAGTCAGTAAGAGTCAGTAAGAGTCAGTCAGAGTCATTCAGAGTCAGTCAGTGTCAGTCAGTGTCAATCAGAGTCAGTCAGAGTCAGTCAGAGTCAGCATAAGCCGTAGATTTAGATGAAAGTATACATATATTTATATATTTCAATAGGTTTCATCAAGACGAACAAAATGATGTATTACTTGACATATTTACGTGAAAAAAAAATTTCCGCTAAAAATCAAAATCGCGTACAGGTCTTGACCTGTGATAGAATTTCATTTTTCGGAAAAAAATTATTTCTCTCCGATTTGGCTAATTTTTTCAGGACTTAAAGACTTACCTACCCCATCGACGAAAATGTCTTCAGCTATGCAATATATCCATTTTAAATGTTTCCCGAGGTTTTCGAAAAATCACGAATTTCTATCTTCGACAAAAAAATTGTCTCTCCGATTAACCCAGAGTCAGTCAGAGTCAGTCAGAGTCAGTAAGAGTCAGTAAGAGTCAGTAAGAGTCAGTAAGAGTCAGTAAGAGTCAGTCAGAGTCATTCAGAGTCAGTCAGTGTCAGTCAGTGTCAATCAGAGTCAGTCAGAGTCAGTCAGAGTCAGCATAAGCCCTAGATTTAGATGAAAGTATACATATATTTATATATTTCAATAGGTTTCATCAAGACGAACAAAATGATGTATTACTTGACATATTTACGTGAAAAAAAAATTTCCGCTAAAAATCAAAATCGCGTACAGGTCTTGACCTGTGATAGAATTTCATTTTTCGGAATTTTTTTTATTTCTCTCCGATTTGGCTATTTTTTTCAGGAGTTAAAGACTTACCTACCCCATCGACGAAAATGTCTTCAGCTATGCAATATATCCATTTTAAATGTTTCCCGAGGTTTTCGAAAAATCACGAATTTCTATCTTCGACAAAAAAATTGTCTCTCCGATTAACCCAGTCAGTCAGAGTCAGTCAGAGTCAGTCAGAGTCAGTCAGAGTCAGTAAGAGTCAGTAAGAGTCAGTAAGAGTCAGTCAGAGTCATTCAGAGTCAGTCAGTGTCAGTCAGTGTCAATCAGAGTCAGTCAGAGTCAGTCAGAGTCAGTCAGAGTCAGTCAGAGTCAGCATAAGCCGTAGATTTAGATGAAAGTATACATATATTTATATATTTCAATAGGTTTCATCAAGACGAACAAAATGATGTATTACTTGACATATTTACGTGAAAAAAAAAATTTCGGCTAAAAATCAAAATCGCGTACAGGTCTTGACCTGTGATAGAATTTCATTTTTCGGAAAAAAATTATTTCTCTCCGATTTGGCTATTTTTTTCAGGACTTAAAGACTTACCTACCCCATCGACGAAAATGTCTTCAGCTATGCAATATATCCATTTTAAATGTTTCCCGAGGTTTTCGAAAAATCACGAATTTCTATCTTCGACAAAAAAATTGTCTCTCCGACTAACTCAGAGTCAGTCAGAGTCATTCAGAGTCAGTCAGAATCAGTAAGAGTCAGTAAGAGTCAGTAAGAGTCAGTAAGAGTCAGTCAGAGTCATTCAGAGTCAGTCAGTGTCAGTCAGTGTCAATCAGAGTCAGTCAGAGTCAGTCAGAGTCAGTCAGAGTCAGTCAGAGTCAGCATAAGCCGTAGATTTAGATGAAAGTATACATATATTTATATATTTCAATAGGTTTCATCAAGACGAACAAAATGATGTATTACTTGACATATTTACGTGAAAAAAAAATTTCCGCTAAAAACCAAAATCGCGTACAGGTCTTGACCTGTGATAGAATTTCATTTTTCGGAAAAAAAATATTTCTCTCCGATTTGGCTAATTTTTTCAGGACTTAAAAACTTACCTACCCCATCGACGAAAATGTCTTCAGCTATGCAATATATCCATTTTAAGTGTTTCCCGAGGTTTTCGAAAAATCACGAATTTCTATCTTCGACAAAAAAATTGTCTCTCCGACTAACCCAGAGTCAGTCAGAGTCAGTCAGAGTCAGTCAGAGTCAGTAAGAGTCAGTAAGAGTCAGTAAGAGTCAGTAAGAGTCAGTAAGAGTCAGTCAGAGTCATTCAGAGTCAGTCAGTGTCAGTCATTGTCAATCAGAGTCAGTCAGAGTCAGTCAGAGTCAGTCAGAGTCTGTCAGAGTCAGCATAAGCCGTAGATTTAGATGAAAGTATACATATATTTATATATTTCAATAGGTTTCATCAAGACGAACAAAATGATGTATTACTTGACATATTTACGTGAAAAGAAAATTTCCGCTAAAAATCAAAATCGCGTACAGGTCTTGACCTGTGATAGAATTTCATTTTTCGGAAAAAAATATTTCTCTCCGATTTGGCTAATTTTTTCAGGACTTAAAAACTTACCTACCCCATCGACGAAAATGTCTTCAGCTATGCAATATATCCATTTTAAGTGTTTCCCGAGGTTTTCGAAAAATCACGAATTTCTATCTTCGACAAAAAAATTGTCTCTCCGACTAACCCAGAGTCAGTCAGAGTCAGTCAGAGTCAGTCAGAGTCAGTAAGAGTCAGTAAGAGTCAGTAAGAGTCAGTAAGAGTCAGTAAGAGTCAGTCAGAGTCATTCAGAGTCAGTCAGTGTCAGTCAGTGTCAATCAGAGTCAGTCAGAGTCAGTCAGAGTCAGTCAGAGTCAGTCAGAGTCAGTAAGAGTCAGTAAGACTCTTTCCCAATGCCAGATCATAAATGGCCGGGTGCACAGTAAATGTCCCAACTGTGTTAGCATCTAAGGCAAAAAATAAAATTTATTGTATTTTTATCATATTAACTTTTTTGGATACTACATTGTACTACATTGTACCCTGTATGATACAAACAGAAGCATGTCACATTGATAAATAGATAACTCTTTGCTTGGTATTTGTTATTTTTACCTTTAAATATCCGTCTGAGTGGGAGGTGAAAGACATTAAAAGTTAATTAATAGTCAGTCTTCAAAAGATGAAGAAACACAAAGTAACAACTTAAAATGTATTTGTTTAACATAATTATCCAAGAAACAGCATAATATTATACAATTGATACTTTTTTGCTAAAATTCTTGCTTAATTATGTCATTCCAACCAATAATTTGAAAGCGGTGAAGTTTTTTTCCTCCAAAATAATTCTCGTCTTCTGGTTTTAATCAGTTGCAATTTATATATACCATAGATATATGACATCATCAATATATCTTGATGTTGTGGGATCATTATATTAGTTTTCTTAACTAAGATAATTGACTTATGTCAGCATTCAAGCAAGTAGTTTTTCTTTGCTTATGATGGACCTTATTTCATAAATTTGTAATGAAGACTTATTTTGTATTTATCTAACATGTCAAGAATCAATTATAACATCAATAATTATTGAGATTAAAGACAACAAACTAAACTGATATTGGTTTTTCACTGTTAAGCCCTTCTTTTAAAAGTGATTTATAAGTGTGAGACAAGTTCTTACTTCTTCATTATTTCAATTGCACTTGGGTTTTACCATTATGTAAGTATATAAAATGTGACATATATCATACATATATTGATTTAAAGTTTTAATAAATAAAGTTATTTTCTGACATTCAATGCAAGTCTGATCATCAGTTTTTATAAATTGTCTGTTGGTCATAATACACTACATTTTGCTGAAATTTGGAGAATTTCCCACATTCTTAAATCAAAGAATATTTCCCAGTACGTGAATTACCACTGGTAAATAGCGCACCGGTAAATACCATGCCAACCCTGCCAAAAACCATATGAAATTTCTACTTAAAATTTCAGCACAACTAAAACTTAATGTATATTTACATATGCATGTATTTTTGTCAGAATTAAATGTGTAGTTTTTCAGAATTGAGCTTGTACAACTACTTTTTAAAACATGGACAAAATACTGTGCACAAGCCAAATAGTAATTATGATTTATACAACATACATTGTAAATATAAGCCCCAGTATTGATTGACAATATTTAAACATAATAAAAAATAATTGGTGCATTTTACACATAAATATTCACTAATTCACAATAATCTGAAGAGCTTTATTAACAGCTGCCATGCAACAGTGTTGTAAAGTCTGTTCCTGAAAGTAACGGATACACATTATGAAAATTTGAAATGTAGTGTTCTGTGGAAATCTATGCATCGACACTTTCCTGCCGTCTTTGATCATTCCACAATACACACCGCTGCAAACACAATATGTTAACGATCTTTTGCGAACTTTATCTGTGTTAACGACTTGATCATTCATCTTGACAATATATTTGACGCGATTTCGGATAGTCCCCGGAAGTGGAAGTAGTCAGATGACGCATGCGCATACGAATCAAATGAAGATCATATTCAAGGGAGAGCACCTAGTTTCGCGAAAGGACTATTACTGTAAAAATGATTATTGCTGCTTTGTAAGATATGCAGTTTTCAATATGCAAATATATCTATCTACATATCTGTATATTGTAAAAATTAGCCGGGGAAGATCCCCGGACCCTACTTAAGGGAGATGGATACACCCTCCCGTACCTACCCCCACTGAGCCTCAAGTGCGAGGCATTTGTCCTCATGTTTGGCACCCCCATTCTGAAATTTCTGGATCCGGGCCTGGGTGTGCTTTTCTTTTAGCATTTTAAGTACAATACATCCATTTATTATCAATATCCTCTTTACTACCAGTATAGCGGAAGCAAGTGCAATAAAAGTTAGCCCCCTGTTGTGCACCTTAGCCTTTTGTGGCCGTCAAGTAACATCGTATGCTTTTCACTCTACATAAGCCAGGCACTTTCAAATTCCTTATCATGTATATACAGAAAGCGTCTGTAAAAACATATTGATGTAATTTATTTTCTACGCTCAAACTGGTCTTTCCTTTTGGCTACTTTGTCCTGTATAAACACTGGTGTCAACTTTTGGTACACAGACAAAAACAACTCAAGCCTGGACCAAATGACATTGAAATCTTTTATCAGCAAAACACTCATTTTAAGATAAATAATCTTAAAGTTTCTATGTAGTTATAATAATTCAAATCAATAATTACTAAAGTAAACTTAATCTTAAATACATGTAGCTGGCATAAAAATAGTTTATTCCTAAGGGTGTTTCAAAAGAGAACATGTCGATCAATGACAACCTGTAAAAGACTTCCTGCAACCGCTGACCTTAGAGGTCGTGAATTTGTCGTAGGCGATGTGTGACTGGGGCTTAAATTATACAGTAAAACCTCAATAATACGACCACCATTGGGACCCTTGAAAATTGGTATTCTTATAGTAGTGGTCTTAATATTGAGGTTGAATACAGAGCAAAACACTGAAACTATTTGATTGTAAAACTACCCACGGACTTACTTCGTTTTCTTTGAAACTCAAAACATTGTAATGAAAGATATCAATGTTTGAACATTATTTTACTCAGATATGAGAATGCATGTTTGAAGACTTTAAACTCGGATTTTATCATCGGATCCTTGAATTCCATAAATGCATTTTATTATCCGTTGTAAATCAACTCGGGTTATCAACCAGTCGATAACACGATATTTCTCAATATCTCCACTACTGTGGGCGTGGCCTAATAGTTGTGGGTATGTAGTAAACCCGTGTTTATTGCATACACCTAGCAACATACTAGGCAGATGCGGCCAGCAATCTCGTCTGCACTCCTCGCCTCTCAGTCATTGACAGCGACAATACCCGTGTATCTTGTTTGATTGCGTTATGACAATCCATAAACACAATTTCATTTATTTGTATTTTGAGAAAAACTCTAAATGTGCTTGATTTCACATAGTGGGTTTAATCACGTGATTGGATTTGACTTCTATTGTGCGAGAATGCGCCCAGAATTGTTATATCCCATATCACCTAAGTACAATCGATGGCAAATGTTTGCAAACTACGCTGAAACAATTTTCCAGAAGGCAAATGAGCGCCTGTTGTTATGGTACATTTTCTGTAAGTGACGTCATTTGAAGGAAACGCAACATGAGATGTCACTATTTGCAGGAAGGAAACAATATTTACACCATATGGTCAATTTGTTTCATATTGTCATATGGGGCAATATTGCTTAATGTCAGTACATGGTGACGTCACATGTGACGTTTTCTGGAAATGACATCACTTAAAGAAAAGGTTCGAAATCGTACAGCGCGCTCAAATGTTGTTGAAGAATTTCTATGTTTCACTATGCAGGCGTATATGTGAACACTTTATTTGGTACATATACATAGGAGGTTGTCGCATGTTCTCTCCACTTCTCTTATAGCCCTTTTGGTGGTACATGTGACCTCATTGACTCGTATATGACGTCATTATTACTTTGATTATATCGGTAAACCACCGGAAAGCATGAATAAATGTCGATTCACTTTATAAAATTCAATCAACTTGATGTGCGCTATTACTATTCAGGTAACAAACTGCATGTAGCAGGTAGCGTGAAACTCCAGTATTCGTGAAAAGAACGTTACTCACTTTGAAACATCGTCACAACTTTGTCTTCAAGGAAACTGTCAGAGACTTCAGCACAGTGTTTTGAACAAAGCATGTGACATTTTGTAAGTGTTATAATTATGATAATCGAAAAAGGTCAAATGATAAGGATCACGAAATGGAAATTGAAATGATTGCATACATTCTTATTGTAATACAAATGCCCCGACCTGACGGAAATCGTCTTGTGTCTAAAGTCCCGTATATCCCCGTATAAACCTATACAACGCGTATTTCATTGCCGCATTTCAAAGCATGTATGATTGTGCTCGTGTTGAAATTACGGACTATGAATACTTCATTTCAATACAATATTAAAAATATGCACTACTGACTTGGCAATTCACAAATTGTTAAGTAAGACTACCTCCAAATCGCATATCTATCATTTCGTATCATGTATTCGAAGGAAATATCCGTATTTGACCTCCGGTTGTCGAAGATCATCATTTGTATTTTAGAAAACTTTTAATATGATTGATATCACGTTTTGACCTCAGATTTGACCTCTAGTGTGCGAGAATGCGCCGGGGGTTGAACTATTAATAGCAAAATGTGTGCAAATTGTGTGCACACTACACTGAAACAATTTCCCAGTCAGCAGGAGATTTTTATTTATGCAGTCGTGCATTTGAACATTTGAGTGTTTATGATTGTGATTATTGCCGTATTTATTGTCATTATGCCTAAATAGTTGTACATTATTGTTCAAGACAGACAATCGTACATTTCGCTCAATTTCACTTGAGCAAGGGTTCATTATGTAGATGTTGTTATTGTTGAGATACGTATCTGTTTCAAGAGTTCTTAACCCACTCAAAAGAATGTATATATTCGTCTGTATGAAAGTGAATATTTTATATTTTTTACTTATTTACCGAAATTTGTCGAATGGCTTATTTGCATAAACGGAAATTTGCCATCGTGTGGATGTATTATGTATGGTTACATACAAGTTTAGTGTATACTGGTCAACGTGTGTTTGTTCTAGGGTTCCGTAATGAAGAGAATGAAATTCGGGACCAAGAACATTGGTCGGAGGGGTTTCCGATATTCAGGGGTTCCGGTTTGGAGGGTGTCCGCTGTATATGGTTACAAACGAATAACACATATACATACATGTATACATATACGGTTAACTTGTGTTCGTACAAAGGTGTTGATAGGCATGGATGTAAACTACAGAAGATTGTCACGAGTCATCTCCCCCTTTTTATTCTTTCTATAGTATATGTATATATAATACATACAGAAGGGGAGGGCACTTGTGACAGACTCCTGTGATGTAAACGATAGCTTTCCACTGCCCTGCAGAAAAAAACGCGCCCTTCCAAGAAAATTTCAATATAAGGCAATGCAAGCAGTTAGAATAAACTAACCAATGAGATTTATCAAGCTATAAAACGTAAAAAATAAGTAATAATAAGTCGATAATGTAAACATTTACGTGTTTAAATTAAGTCTTAAAAATCGTGTTTTACTTCCAGGAGGTCGTGAGTCAATATCGTTAAATTTTAATGAAACTCGTAAGCATGTGTGAATAAACAAACGGTAACTACTAGTAACAGATACATGTTTACATTGCTTGTTGATTTTGTTCATTTTTGTATTTGTTTTATAGAACAAATAGCATAAACTTGCCAAGTATATTACGTTTTCTGTGAATGCTTGTTTGTTTGTACATTTATTTTTATATTGTGAATAAAGTGTTATGTTGTATGAAATGCAAACGTTTTGTTTAATGACGAAGGTATTCATATATGAGTTAAATTGTCTCCCTTACATTGCTGTGCTATCGTCCCGGTGATCTCCCTTGATTTCCAAATAAAAGTATATCAAAGGACTGAAGGTCCTGGAAGACGCTTCCAGGGCAAGACTGCACGTTTTCCATATTATCGTACTAGAAATTAATACGCGACTATTCGGGTAAACTCATTCGCTAGAAATAGCACAAAAAATACAGAAAAGCCGTTTATATAGAGACTCCCGCCATTTCACAATTTATATATCCCTGACAATCAGTCATTATACTCATTGAATCTATAATAAAATCAGAGGACTTTACGTGTACTATTTTCTTGAGACGATGAATATGGAAGTATTTCGAGTATACTTGTTGACGATGATATCAATGAGACGCCTCAATAAATGGTCTGTCCATCCATTCACGTGTTCTAGAAACTTCAAATACAACACTTTTCCTAGCAATGTGTGTGTATCACAAAATGTGACATTAGCAGGACCGCCACACACTTTCAGAAAGCGGATGGGAAGGGCTTTGGTAGTCAATGGAGACGACTTTAATGCATTGCAATGCACTCTTGCTTTTATGTTTATGCCCCCCGCAAAGAATAGCGAAGGGAATTAAACGTTACAAATATATCCTACTGCCTTCCACTGGAGTTAGTGTCTTGAACATTGTGACACACGCATCCCGAGTTGACGTAATAATAAATTATAAGAATAGCTTTATTTTCAGAAAGTGAACACTAAAGACAGTAAGCTTTACATTGATACATATAAGGACATACTTATAACAAATACAAAACACGTCTTATTTCCATGTGGCCTTCCATTATAAAATAGGTTAACAACTGGTGAGAGTTACAATTATTTCATTAAGTTATAATGAATTGATTATTTATGAAACATATTACATACATGTAGAACTAATATTAACAATTTAGACAATATAAATTTGAGGAAAAACATTAAAAGCAATAAACAATATGACAGACACACACATTTCACAAAAAGTGAATAAACATTCCAATTGTTTTTGTTTTTGAAAATTTAAGAGGAATGTAGCTCTATAAAAAAAAATTTAAGATTGTGTCAAAGATTTCATTGAACGAATATCTTCAGTGATGCCTGTCCATTTTTCGTCAAGAACAAATTTGATAAATTCAGCAACTTAAGGTAATATGCCAGTAACCAGTCAATTACACTAAAAAAAGTAATATTATGTGTTGAAAGAGTAAATCAACATGAATGTTCCTAAAACCTAGCAAAACGGGCTACATGCTACATTAAATTTTAATCACAGTTATGGATTGTAGAATTCTTCGTAGGTTAACACAATATACTAGCAGTGAGGCGTAAACAATATGTTTGTTTCTGGTTCCCGACCTACGTTATGTTTTTGCCCCGACCCTTGAACATTTTTTCGCGTGTTTACATGTTTTTCTCTTTGTAAATTTTTCTTCCTTTTTGGTCAAATTTCTTTGTGTGAATTTTTCTTTAGGTTCATATTTCTGCCCAGTTATTAGACGCTTTACGGGTATTCCAGCTATAGAGCATTATATTCACCTTGACTAAACATTATCCATGTTAAAAGGGAAAGGGGATTTGTCTTTTAACATATATTCATTTAAATCTATGTTTAATTTGCTTCGTTGGAAGATAAAAAAAAATCCAAAATAAAAATGTCCGACCTACCTACCCTATTTTTTTTTAGGCATGAAACCAAAATAAACATATCTTTTTAGGCTTAAGTCAAATGTCAAGTCTGACTATTTTAAACTGCCCATTTAGATGCCTATTATTGAATACTATTTGAATACTAAAGCATATTCATATATCTAGCTACCTAAAATAAGTACATATTTTAATTAATTAATTAATCTATTACTGTCATAATTAACCAGAAGGATTGGTTCCTCCTTTCTTCGAGTCTAGAAACATCAAAACTCCGGCAACAATCTCCAACAGCAAGGCAACAATTGATAGATCGAAACAGTAGCTTAATTTGTATTCTACAAAACCGGTGTTGAATATTGCATCATTGGGATCTATATAGTCTTCTTTGAACTTGGCCCCAAATACAATCACGCCTATCAGGTATAACACACCTGAAAGAAATGTTTTTGTAATCAGATGACAAATACACACGTACTGTGTTAGAAACAAGTTTTGTATTGTAGATAATGATATACAGTAAAACCTCAATCATAAGGCCACCCTTGGAACCCCTGAAGTGGTCTAAAAATTGAGGCGGTCTTATAATTGAGTGTGAATAAAGAGCAAAACAGTGAAAATGGACTTGAAAATTGTGTTCTTAATATTGAGGTGGTATTATATTTGATATGGTCTTTAAGTGAGGTTTTACAGTACTGGTTTTCACATACAAATGTACATATACCTGAAAGTGAGGAAAGAAAAAAAGGCCGCATTTTCACAAAGTATGACCTCCAGAACGGCGAGGGAGTATCAAAACATTAAATTAACGAGAATAGCGAAACAAAAAATATTTTTAAAAATTTAGACGTAATTTGTTGCAATCAGAAGGTAAAGGTTTGTTGCGCAACATAAAAAAAATGCCGAGATGTTACGACTGCTGGTCACTCAATTATGCTACACTCTAGTAACTCCGAAACATGTAAGGGGAGATGACTTCGTAGGATAAAAAATACTCCGTGGTGAGATTAGTCACAGACAGTATAATCTGTTTCAATATAATCCATCAGTATTTATTGTATCAGTCGTGAAATCAAACATTCATGTAAAATTGTTACATCTATCTTAGTATTCGTTACTGATACATAAAATCTAGAATCTTCTAAATTCCAACGCCGGGTAATTTCTCAAGGGGGTTGACTAACAACACTACTCACTAGATAAATCTTTAAATATACTATAAATCCACTTTCAGAAAATTTATTCCGGTAATTTTACCGTTAGTCAGTGGATATCGGTAATGTAACGTACCCCTTATCGAAAGTTAAGCAAAAAAACAACGTTGGTGAGGCTTTTTGAAATAACACTGAAAATATGATCTACATTATTTCGTGACTTATCAGCTTCAGGCATGGTCCCTTCTAGCATTATTTTGGGTTTAGGCCGGCACCTGAGTTAGAAGCCTCGACTAACCATAGGCCAGATGGATAGCTTCCTCATATACAAATTCTACATCTCGGATTGGATTCGGTCCCGCAGCGGCAATGGAGAAATAATGTGAATTCAGCGACCATAACAACTTTACCAAGATGGCCCGTTTTTGTTGGATGAATGAAATGATTGACAAAATGCATATTTTATTTCACATTGAACGTAAAGTCGACACATTTATTTTTGTCTTAAATTTTGGTTTGAAATTGTGATTAAAAAGCATTAACTTAAGATTTATAAGTGAGCGAATCGGTTGCTATGACAACCCATGCACGTGAATCATTGATACATTTGCACTGCCTTCACGGTGGAAAAGTCTCTCGGGATGCCATGCCCTCTTCTGACTAGCGGTACCACTAAACAATGCAGAGAGATACCGTTAATTAACTTTATTCAAGTCAGCAAATCTGCCCACCGATGACCTTTACCATTTGCATTTTGCGGCGCATCCGTACTAACATGTTTTTGCTATTTGCATATCAGTGTTGTGTAGACCAATCATATCTTACGCTAACCACCAAGGCAATTTCTCTTCTACCGAACAACGTTTGTAACCTTGACGCGGATTGGTTGACCTTTCGATGAATTTTTCATTTTGGATCTGGATTGACCAGCAATCGTAACATCTCTGGATTTTTTTATGTTGCACATCAAATCTTAACCTTCAAATTGCGCCTAGAATCTCTTTTCAAGATATTTCTTGTTACAATTGAGTTTGTATTGCAATTATTGTTCGACATTTTTGTACTTAAACCCAAAAAACCTCACACAGATAAGAATTTATCAAGGAGCGTATTGATTTACAACACAAATTGCATAAGTGCATGAACTTATACAATAATGACCAAATATGGTAGTACATGTAACTTGATTTTATTTTGCACTTCTCTGATATCTCGGGGTAAACTTTGTAACGTGACGAGTTTAGACTATTCATCCACTACATTGGCTGTTTACATTCTTTTAAAAGTGTTAAACTGTTTTAACAGACATTATGAGTACGTGGACGTACAAACTGTAACACAACACTGAGGAAATCTTAAATTTAATCTGGCGAGTATAATATACAGTAAAATCTCACTTAAAGACAAACCTCAATAATAAGACCACCTCAAAATTAAGACACCATTTTCAAGACCGTTTTCACTGTTTTCATTGCCAGAAATATTTAAGAATTTTACTTGATAGCCTCCCTTTATGCTCTTTATGCAACTTCAATATTAAGACCACCTCAATATTAAGAAAAAATTTGAAAGGTCCCAAAGATGTTCTTATTATTGAAGTTTTACTATACTGTACATTACGAAGCCAAGTATGCACACTGCATCCCCTCCCATTTCAAGCAGCCCGAAATGAAACATGAATATACCGTGGTCGAGTGGTTAAGGCATCCGCCTTGGGAGCGGTAGGCGGTCTGTTCTGATATGGCCGGTTGGTGAGCCGCCAGCTAGTTAAATAATGGTAACTGTGCGCCTACCTGCCTGGTGCCTGATATTAAAGGATATGAATCGGGAAGTAAATGTGTCAGAAAGTCAGAAATGGCCGACGCGTTAAATAGGGGTGATACTATAATAAGTAAACACTTTACTTCACTTAAAAAAGCCATAGGCAGGAGATGTTGCATTATTTCTGTAATCACTGCACAGTAAGGATGGGTGAATTATCTCTTGAAATTACAATACCTGTTGCTATGCAGACGATAGCCACTGCCATTCCAACCTCTCCATTCTTCTGACAGCTAGATACAAATATGTAAAGAATAACCAAGAAAAGCGCCACGTTGATGCCGAAGAATCCGAATGTTACCAAAGCTTGTGTGGCAGCAAACCAGTCTAAAATTGAAAAACAACACTAATACAAACTGAGATATAAATTGTGTTAAATCGAAGATGACATACCAGTAACCATGGACTAGCGCGAGCGGATACGGACGTTCGCGAGGTATCACGGACAATTACGATATATAACGAATATTACGAATGCCAAAACGATTTTAAACATACATGTACATGTATTTAAGATGCGCATGTCTGTAATTCTGTAAGCATTTTCAATTCTCAAGTTTAATAACACTTGTTCATAATTCATATGAATATGACAATAATCATGTGTGTCATGATTTTAAATACGTTCAAAACGCATGTTTTGTATTTATTAATTATTATTATTTATGATAATAGTTCTGCACTGCAACCTTCTTTCGTCTGGTTGACTTTGTTGGCTGTTTATTTAGCCATTGTTAAGAGTTGACCGAGACAAGGTTGAACAAGACTAGTTGCTACCATGTCCGTTTGATTAAAGTTCTCAATCAAAAGGTTGAAACTTCCATTATATTCATCTAATAATGGCAAAAAAGAACACCTCTGCACATTGAGCTCTCTATCTACAGAGTAAAGGGAAATAAAAATATTCTGGCACAATAAAACAAATAACAAACAACCTCTGTCCCTTATTCGATTTTGCCGTAAAAAATTAGAAAACAATATGTGTGCTGTTATCAGTGGTAGCAGACACAACAGTAACAATACTATCACTGATACTACAACAAGCAATACTAACAGTAATTCTACTATTTTACAGGCACACCTGAAGATAGTAAACGGCATATTTTTCAATTTGTAAATTCTCAACAACTTTACGAAATAACACAATCACTAGCCCAGTCTCATTACCACACAGGATAGTGCTGACTACGCAGGATAGTATTAGGAGTAATACTGTTGGTTCTGTTAGTGCTGCTACTACTGTCGACTTCACACCGGTTAGAACAAAAAACACAAATTTATAGTGGTCAAAGGATAGGACTTTTGATCCGTTAGCCGTATGTTCGAGTCCCGCCGTGGTCGATGTTGAGCTGCAATGTTTATAATCCTTGAATAAGGCGCGGATACTAGTTACTAACCTCAGACGCACTCATTAAGAATAATTCCACGCCCTCCAAGTACGCGCTTTTCCTCCAAATTGAGAACAGTGTAAGCAAGGCGAACGAGTTTTTCGATATGCAGCGCGGGAGTAGTTTGTAAATTGATTCCTGTGTGGCGCTAGAACTTTTACGACTTTCGCAAGTCAGTGTCAGAAATTTCGAAAATGTCATATTCGGTTTGTATTTTATAAAATTCCACCAATCAAACTAAGACTTGGTTCTGCATCAAGAACAAGTATTTAAAAATGGTATAGCATTGCCGGATTTTTGAAAAACTGCTTATTGTACAAAGAAAACATATACGACTTTACTCACCTTTTTGACTAACCGAAACTACTCCCGCGCTGCATATCGTTCGCTCCGCTTACACTGTTCTCAATTTGGAGGAAAAGCGCGTGTTTGGAGGGCGTGAATTCATATGCACTGTAACAACTTGTTTTTTAAAATCGATGTAAAAATTAATAAATTTTGCATTAACAAAATCATACCGTTTGCCCATCCAACTGCCGAAAAGCAATATGGCCTGTTTCCGGCGGTTATGCAGAATCTCCACAGTCCGATATGAGTAGATTTCGATCTCCTCGATGTAGCTTCACCCCACCCAGTACACGTGTAAGCGATCCAGGCAGATAATGCAGCAATCAATAAAAGAACAAAAGCTGTTTTCGCGAACAAGCGCGCTCCCTTGAATCGGTCGACAACACCCATGTTTGTCTTATAAATTATACGTACAGTATCTAATTTTTTACAATAAACTGACCGTATTGATCCGACTTTTTTAATAAACACTTTGTCATATATATATACATGACACGGACGTTTATATTTCCTTGTACATGATAAGGAAAATTATTCAATTTCCTTATCATCTATATATATATATACATGTATACATGATAAGGAAAATTATTCATATATATATATATTGTTTTTCAAGAACAAGCCTACTTTCGTATTTGCACATTTTCCTTATAAGTTGTTCAAAAAACAATGTTAATATTATTATATTAAAGCTACTATAAATGATCATTTGACATTAGACGAATGTGCATACACTTTACTGCTGCTAAATGCTAACAACATTTTATTCTCTAACTAAATGGACGTGTTTATGATATGTAAATGTTTTATTATCAGATATTACAAAAGAAATAGATCTAACAAAATATAAAACTATTTCCATGCTAGTCACTTCAGGTTTATTTTACTTTGCCACCGGAAACCCATATGTCGAGCGTACATTTCCCGGGTTACTAACCTGTACTAGCATATTCTTCGTATTAAATGTAACTCGACCAACTTTCTCGCATGCAAAAGAGGTGGCTCGAACCGTGACCTCCTGTTCTGAAGGCCGATGCTCTACCACTTCAGTTATTGTCGTTGACAATTAATTTATATTGGAGAAGATCAACACATTTAATTATTTCAGGGAGCTTACCTAAACCTGCGTTTAGTTTAAGTATGTAGGCTGTTAACAGTTAATACGGTTTATAAGTGTGCTCTCTGATCATGGTCGTTTTGGACATTAATATATAGTCAACTTCTGCCAACTTCTGCTAAATCAGCATGGAAGTTTATATATACTCTATTTCATTGAAACATAATCAACAGAGTTTATGACGAAATAGCTTCTTATTCACTTGTGACAATTTTTTTTTGCTTAAGGCTGACTTAGGTAGGTACAGGAGGGGCTGTCTTCTGGAAACATGTCAAAGTGTTGGTACTTGTATAAATTGGTCGTTCTGTATTTTAAGCAAGATAATATTAGTGCAATTCTCATGAATGAGTCCTTAAAATTTAGACCCCGAAATGCACCAAAAGCCACCATCACATACCTATATTGTATAAGTTTACAGATTTCGCGCCAAAACATACACTTGAACTATTCGATAAATCCCATACAAGTTCAACTTTGCCTGTGATTTCACATGTCCTGGGACAATACATAAATTAATCACACCTATACTGAATTACTCATCCGAAGTATGGGAGTTCTATTAGGCGACCGAAATCGAAGAAACGCACTTACATGTCTGTAACATTTCTGTAAACGTTTATGGGAGTTAAACTGACGACTCAAAATGAAGTTGTGTATGGAGAACTAGGCAGGTATGATATGCAATCTCATTAAAATCAGCTCCAGTCGCACGCTCCTATACTATACGCTAACTGGATCTGATGACTGCCCAATACAGGTCACGTTCAAGTGACCTTTGAGTAGCCAATAAAATCCTCGCCTGCGAAATGCTGTGGTACAGAGTTATGAATATTTGTCGATCTCCGACGAGCTCCGTAAATTCTATTTGAGCGTAGATCACCAAGACGTTCCGATTACGTAATTTCGTCAATTTCACAACCGCAACAACTACACGGCAACATTCTTTGGTTAATCGGTGTTGTTTGTGTGGTGTTTCGTTTTTGGAAATATTTATAACCGGAAGCGGCAGGAAGGACGTTAAATAACAGTATAAACAATACAATATACACTACAAAATACTTTACTTTGGTCATGGTTTCATGTGTAACAACACAATGTTATGACAGACAGATAACATGTATGGGTAATCAAACAATTCATTTATAAGTATGCAATGTAAAAACAAAACAGAAATAGTTGGCTGAACATTTACATTTGTTTAGGGGACACTGGTGTTTATTTATCCGTGAATGGTTTAAAAAGTTGGGAGAATTTAAATATTTACAATGAAATCACGAGAAAATCGAAGGTCACGTTGTAGGAATTTCATTGATGACTTGGAGATAGTACAATATATGTGTATAATTGTAGATGGTGTTTTTGTTGTTCAATTAAAACATTTTGTGATATAACATGTGTATAGACTTGTACTTCTAAGTACTCCGAACACAGCAATTTCGAATAAATGATAATGACATTTTGAGAAAGACGACAAACACGGTCTTGTAAGGAGAAATTGCATTGGACCACAAACGAGCACCTGGTTACGCATATCTATTTTTAGAGAGGTTATATGAACGTGACCTCTAACGGAGTGTAGTCAGATCCTAACAGCAGAATATAATGGAGCTAAAGTTAGGGGCTGATTTCAATGAGATTGGTATGATATGGAAGCTACTAGAATGTACAACATTATTAAATGCTGGCTAAAAATATGCTTTGCCCCAGATAGAAAACATTAAACAATGTTATATTTTACTCAAAACTTATTTTGAACTAAACCCGTGTAAGGTTAATTGGGTCTCACGAGTTAAGTCTCTTTTGTCTAAGCATGGTGTTTATGATGCTTGGTTGACTATTTAGAAAACATAATATCTCGATATAATGAAATTTCTAAATTTCACAAACCCAAATTACATGTTTTCTCGCCAGTTGTCACGCTGCTATATTAGGCCATGCCAAATTGGAATGTTGTTAAGCGTCCGTCTAGGTTTTGCGCTCCTCGAGCCAAAAATTCTCAAACTTATCAATTTGTGTGAAAACTTGTAAGTTTTAAATTAGATTTATTCATGTATAGATCTAGTTTTGAAACAAACCATTTTGTTTTGTTTTTATGATGTTTCTTTCATTAACATATCTAAAAGTATGCATCACATATTATCTGAGGACATTTGTTTTGAGTTTGTGTTTTTTTAAATAGGTAGCTAGGTCTCGCGAACTTAGGTTGACTCTTAACAAAATACCAATTTGGCCTGGCCTTAAGCTGATACAGAAACTCTACTGGTGCTATATCAGTCCAGTATCATTCACGTTTTACCCATAGTGTACTATGAATACTAAATTCACCATGCACCTTTCCACATGTAATGGCTTACACCATTAATGAGGTACTAGAGGTGGCTGTAAGTTTGTTAACTTTGTGCACAGTTTCCAAACTTTTGATGCACGATTAGACATTCTGATGGGCATTACACCCTGTAAAATTCTGAAGTTTTTAATTCTTTCCATTTGACGCTCAACATGAATTATTGCATTTGCGATCTCCCTTGTACAGAGCTTCTGAGAAATTCGTTGTAAACACATTTCCTTTCATTTCGTAACTTAAACATGTATACAGGGCCGTAACAGTGTCACCAGAATATAATTGTAGGTATTATTTTCACACGTAACATGTCATTTAATTCCACGATGGTCTTGTGATACGAGAGATTCTTTGTTTCCTAAATACATCAGTTTTCTACGTTTTCCACCATTTAATTTTCGGGTTTCATGTATAAAGTATTGATGCATTTTATTTTTCATGAACTACAGTTCATAAATGTAGTGGAATGTAAGACATTACATTATTAAATTATATTAAGAGAAAATAATTTTGTTTCTTTTTTTTATTTATTATCTGTCTATTTAGGCAGGTGGTCAGCTTGTTCTACCCTAATCAGTAATACTGCATTCTAAATCACCGTTTAAAGTACAAGACACTGGTTTACCCCCGTTGATTCACGAAATAATAACAGTTAAATCACATTTCGATATCAATTGATAAAAAGTAAGGAACTAATTTAAGTATTAATTTCACTTAAAGCGACAGACAATCTTTTATATGAAAAACAATTAATTCGCTCACATAAATAAAAATTATAATACAACATTATTCATTAAACACGCACTTAACTAGAGAAATATCATACTTAACGTTAGAGGCTACAATATAGGTATCATGAATGTATAATACATTCTGATAAATTAGTACTACCCGGGGTCATTATGCTGGCTAAACACAGCGGGTGGCTAATTAAGTCGTGAACGATAATGATCATGAAATCATATCATAAATCGGTAAATCACGAAGGCTTCCGAGTGTTTTCGCGTGTTTCCGACCACCGTGGCCACTAATTAGCGACGCTCGCATCGATAACTATCGGCTTATCTAATGATGAAGATTCTTCGGTATGACTTCACTTTTCGTAAATTTAGCATTAGCTTTCCTGAATAGAGGCATAATCAATTTTATCCCTTTAGGAGTGGTTAAGTCTGATATTAAGAAACCTTTATCGGCCATAATGGCATCACCCTCCTCACACAATTCTACCAGCCCACTCTGTTTAG